>CM050452.1:8240000-8436739 GCA_027563935.2 Costus lasius
TATTGAGGCAAAGACTAAAATTAAATCTCATCAAATGCCTGAGCAGGTAATCATGCTAAAGGATAATTGTGTTCCTTCTGTGGCTATTATACTCGCATTGTTTGGATATTCCTCTTGCTTTATTATCTTGTATGCTTTTACAGGTGGTATTTTGGAAGTGGATCACCCCAAAGATATTGGGTATAGTTACACAAACTTCAGTCTATCATTGGTCAATAGAAGGTATACATTAGTTGAAAAATTACTTGTTTTCACAAGAATTTGTTCATTTTTACTTCGGATATAGAACTGTGTTCTTAAACAATTACCTAATTCAGGTGAATCTGAGCCTATCAAAGTGTTTGACCGGGCTGCTAATTTGATAAACAATCAAATCATTAACTATAGGTGTGATCCCACAGAGAAATGGCTTGTACTTATTGGAATTGCGCCTGGTGCACCAGAGGTACGTTCTTGCTTAGAATGCTATCTAAATGATGAAGTTTACTAAATTATCCAAACTTCTCATATTGACAGACAACCATATTGATCATTGATCAATAGAGAAAATATGGGGTGAGCTTGGATATAAAAAGCTTGAGCCTCTAGAAAAGGCTAGATATTTTGATTAATAATCATGAAGTGGTATACTGGTATTGCTGTGATGTCAATTATATGTTTTTGTTGATACCCGTCTAGAGTCCTTGTTGCTGTCATTTTATATGTGTATCGATGTTCTTTACAGTTGTTTAATTTTGCTAGCACTCTTTCTATAAGCTGAATGCAGTATTAAATTTGTTTCCTATATAATTAAAATCTGATTGCAGAGGCCACAATTGGTGAAGGGAAATATGCAGCTCTTTTCTGTGGAACAGCAGCGCAGTCAGGCACTTGAAGCACATGCTGCATGTTTTACTTCATTTAAAGTGAGATTTATGCTTCTCTTTATTTATGCATAATAATTCTTGCAGTCCCTAGTCACTTGATTTGCCCCAATTCTTGACTTTGATATTCTCTTTCTTAGGTGACTGGAAACGAGAACCCTTCCACTCTTATTTGTTTTGCCTCAAAGACGATGAATGCTGGACAAATTACCTCAAAGTTGCATGTAATTGAATTAGGCGCTCAACCAGGTAATGCAGTGATTACAAACAATTATGACTGCCGATACCATCATCATTAGAAATAGAGAAAAATCAATTGTATGCTACAATGTTGGATCATAAGGAATTTGGTAGGAATTGTAGTAATTGCAAATTTGTGTATCCAGTTATTTGCTTTCTTTCATGAAATTTGAATTCTCCTAAAATTGGAATTATTGTTTCTATGTTAGTTGGAAAAGTAGGCAAGTGTTTGCCAATTTGATCTGCTTAAGGACATAAAACATGCCTTGTTTTCCTCTTATCGATCCTTTTCTCACTCTGAAAAACAAGAACATCTTTTAACAGGAAAGCCTGGATTCTCAAAGAAACAAGCAGACCTATTTTTCCCGCCAGATTTTGCAGATGACTTTCCAGTGGCAATGCAGGTGATTATTGAAACTACAGCACTAAAATTTCAATAGTCCTCTCTGAGTTGGTATTTGAGTGTTGATTTAATTGATGTTCAATTTGGCAGATCTCGCAAAAGTACAGTTTGATATATGTGATCACAAAGCTTGGTCTGTTATTTGTGTATGATTTAGAAACAGCAACAGCAGTTTACAGAAATCGAATTAGCCCAGACCCTATATTTCTCACGACAGAGGCTTCAAACATTGGAGGCTTTTATGCAGTTAGTCGGAGAGGTCAAGTTCTGCTTGCTACTGTCAATGAAGCAACTATTGTACCATTCGTCAGTGGGCAAGTATGTTACTGCATGAGTTTTTCTTTCTGAAGTTTCACACATTTTTAAATTCTCAATTAACTTTTATGATTTCACAGTTAAACAATTTGGAGCTTGCTGTCAACCTTGCAAAACGAGGAAATCTTCCAGGAGCTGAGAATTTGGTAAGTTAAGAATTTTAATAGTTATTTGTTTGACTACTCTTTTATGTTTTTCCATGTACATCATTTTGTAAAAGGCTATTTATGACACATTGTAATAATGTATTTGATACTAAGTTTAGTGTGTAAATTGACACTCATAATAAACTTATGGGGCAAATTCATGCAAATTGAACTTCATGGGGGCATACAACGTACTAACACCATTTAAAATCTCGGTCCATATCAGTATGCTCCAATACTATTATCAACATTACATGCATCCGGAATGGACATATCAATATTATGTTACGGGCCCATTAGTATTAGTGGTTATTCATAAAGCGGGTCGGGTTGGTTTGTCATACCCGGGTCCGCTAAGTAGTAAGAGTCTATAAATAAGGGCCTAGGTTTAGGGTTGAGTCTTGTCTAGAATATTTGCTTTGTCTACTTTGGCGTGCTCTTGCACGCGTTCCTATCAATTGGTCCGACCTGCCGGATTGATCGCCGGAGAACCGGTGGTTCGGCGACGGATAAAGGCGGAAGAGAATTCTGTTGTCGGTATTAGATCTACACAACGGATCTAGTATCGTAGGTAAGCTGAAAAAAAAAAAGAAAAGAAAGAGGGGCAGAGGCTGCATCGATGACGCAAAGGCTTCAGAGGCAGCGGCAGCCTCAGACGGAAATCACAAGTGGCGGTGTGGTTTCTGGCTTCGTCTCCATCCCCGCAGAAGCAGGCTACGGTAGAATCTTCGGCGGAAGACGCGGAGGTGGTGGAGGCATCTTCTCCGACATCGTCTCCGACTTCAGATCCCTTCGCCGCCTTCTTTATCGACCCAGGCGGTGGCGACAAAGTCGCGTCCTCGAGCGACAAAGACGCGGTGTCAGGTGGCCCCGAAACCCTAGCCGCGTGCCACGGCTCTGGAAACCCTAGCCGGTGACAGGAGTTGGCTGAAAACCCTAGCTGGAGAAGCAAGCCGGCGATGCAGGCAGTGAGCGTGGGAAGACACGGGCGTAGGCGGAAGATCTGGGAGTGCGCGGGCGTAGGTTACTGTAGCAGATTAGGAGAGAAAAAAAAACTGAGTGGAAAAAATCGGGTTACTCTAGCACCAAAAAAAAACCTTTGAAAGAAGATGAGGAGTGAGATTGTTCAACGTTTGGAGGAGATGAATCGTCGTCTTGACGTTTTAGATGAGATAAAAATGATGATGAGGGAGTTAGTTCAAGAGAACAAAAGGCAAGAGGGTGTAAAGGTATTTATTGATAGACAGACTTATCCAACCTCAAACAATATCCTGAAGAGTACATCACGGAGTCAGTGCGCCATGGAAGATAGACAACCGCTTCGTATTTGTGTGGACTTACGAGGATTTGACGGAACTGCTTCAGCAGATTGGATTGCCCAAGCTGAATATGTTTTCAACATTAGAGATAAGCAAGATATTTACAAATTTCCTATGACATTTGTTCGTATGGAGGGACAAACATATGATTGGATTCGAGGTTTAAGCCGACAGATTCCCAATCTATCTTGGGAAAGGTTGAAGGAAGAGATGATACTAAGATTTAGTCAAATTCCTGATCAAAGCCTCTTTGAGAATGACGATCTGACTCATGTTGATCAAGGTTCTGGAGCATCTACGGATACCACTTTTGATCCTCGTTCTGAACTGAGCCGTTATCCAGCAGTTAAGGCCGATTATAGCCCCAATGTAGAAGAGGAATTGATTAATGCTGTTGTTGAAGCTTCCGAGCGAGAAGATGAGGAAAAGGGCTCGCACGATCATCCACGGTTGCCGGTACCAAATGATGTGATGACAATTATTGTCCTAGAAGAATAAAAAAATATGCAGGAGGAGCAGCTCTCAAATGCAACAACTATCAATCCTATCTCAAGTCCTTCACACTATGTTATAAATGGACAACCTCAGCTTATTAGTACTGTGTTCCAGCCTCATGAGTGGGGTGACTTATCTTCTGAAGAGCAAGATGAAGCTGTAATGCTGGAGGCAAAAGTGTTTGACATTGCGGATGCAACAAATTATCGAGCAACTTGGGATCCTGGAGGCAGCTCAAGATCAAGTTTTTTAGCCTTGAGGATAAGGCTAGTTTGAGAGGGGGGCAATTGTTACGGCCCATTAGTATTAGTGGTTATTCATAAAGCGGGTCGGGTTGGTTTATCATACCCGGTTCCGATAAGTAGTAAGAGTCTATAAATAAGGATCTAGGTTTAGGGTTGAGTCTTGTCTAGAATATTTGCTTTGTCTACTTTGGCGTCCTCTTGCACGAGTTCCTGTCACATTACATCTCATCGAACCAATCTCGGTGATCTTGGGCTGGTATGTGTGGCCTGGGACTGGTTTTCAAAACTATGATTGACAATGAGACCAAACTTTATGAGTAGTCTATATTTGCCCTTATTATTTTCCAGAGTTGGCATAAATGATGTTTATTATTTTTACAAGAAAAAGTCTTATAAGATGACCAAAAGAGGTGGTGCCACTTTTGCCCATTGTTATTGAACACAAATCAGTCTATCTGTCCCAAAAAATTGGTAATCGGTGGTTTGATAATTTCAAACAAAAAGTAAATTTGTTTAAAAAAACTAGTGTAATTTAAGTTAACTTGGAATGACCAGCCAATTTTAATTTTTATCTATTTTAAACGTTAATTGTTTTAATTTTTATTTTTAAATACTACTTATATTTTACAGTAATATATAAATGCATGTTATTCAACCATTTAACCCACAATACAGTCTAGTCATTGCTTGATACATGTGGTCTACGCTCTGCCTAGTCATTGCTTGGACCAACTTTAGCAGATATGGTTCTTTGATGCAGATCAAGCTATATGATGTCCCCATAAGGTACAATACTGAGAGCATATCTGCCCTCCAATGGATAGATGCAAGTTAGGCAAAATTTGATACCTCAGTGGTGATTTTAATAGTTTTAATCAATTAGAAAATTATTAAAAATTTAATGATATACCAAAGTTTTGCTATGTGTTTTACTGTTATTGCTTTGTCAGGCTTTTGTTGAGGATAGATACCAGTTGCATTGTTATTCTAATGGCTGAGATAATTAACTTGTACTTCATTATGTGTCCTTAATATCTCCTTAACAATTCTCTCTTCTGTATTTTCAGGTTGTGCAGAGATTCCAAGAACTGTTTTCCCAGACAAAATATAAAGAGGCTGCTGAGCTTGCTGCCGACTCTCCACAAAGCATTCTTCGAACACCAGAAACTGTAGCAAAGTTTCAAGTAAGTATATTTTTATTAATCTCCTTTTCCTCAGCTTCCAGCGTAGTTAAAGCTCATATGCTGTTATGGTTATAGACTTATGTATTTACACTTGGAGCTAGTTTAAAACTTGAAGGCATTTGTGTCACTTTGAAAAGGAAATCATGTTTCCATTGCCCTTGTTTTCTCAGTATTCCTTATACTTGATCTTGTAGAGTCATCTCATATGATTAGATTTTGTTCCATACTGAGTGGTATGGATGAGACCTAGAGATCCTATGGATTACTGGTAGTCTGGTACCCAGACTAGTGTCAGTATTTGGTACATATGAGACATAAAAGTTGGTGCTATTACATACCGGTGTAGATTTGGACATAGTCAGATCTCAATACCAAGATTTGATACCTTGATTCATTTCATCATTCATTATTTATTTGCTTTCTCTATTCTCTGCAGAGTGTTCCAGTCCAAGCTGGGCAAACGCCACCGCTGTTGCAGTACTTTGGAATTCTGTTAACAAAAGGGAAGCTTAATGCTTTTGAGTCTTTAGAGTTATCACGCCTTGTTGTAAATCAGAATAAAAAGAATCTACTGGAAAATTGGTTGGCTGAAGACAAGCTTGAATGCAGCGAAGAACTTGGGGATCTTGTCAAGGTCTGTGGTCTTGATTCTGATAGGATTATCTAGAGGCATCCTGTGGATAACATTGAAACTATTCATGGACTTAATTAGCTGCTATTGTGAATGGACGTTGCTAATTATTGCCTATTGGAGGCTAGAATTCTGTTATACTGAACACCTATCACTGATTTTTTTAGACTTTGGACAACGATCTTGCACTGAAAATATACATCAAAGCAAGGGCAACTCCAAAAGTTGTTGCTGCTTTTGCAGAACGAAGGGAGTTTGACAAGATACTTATTTACTCAAAGCAGGTATCTTTTCTTGTTTCTTGGACAATTTTCTCTTATCTCACTCTTCCACTCCTGTTATACTGAAAGAAAACCAACTAACTTGGTATATTCACAATATGGATTTCATGCTAAGTTGTACCAAGTTTTTGACTTATTGAGCCAACTAATAGAAGCATATTCTTGATTGTAGGTTGGATATACTCCAGATTATCTTTTCCTTCTGCAGACGATTCTAAGGTCAGATCCTCAGGTAGGTTTATTCTTTGTAATGTCATACCTATAGTATGTTAGAATAATGTTTTGATGCATCATATGTTTAATTAATCTTCACTTCAGCTTAGATTTTAGAGTTTCATTTCTTACTCTGGTAAAAATCTGTTTCCATTCCATTCAATATGCTTGATAATTTTCAATACAAAATTACTAATTCAACAATTTGATTTTTTTTTCAGGGAGCAGTCAATTTTGCTCTTATGATGGCACAAATGGAAGGGGGCTGTCCAGTTGATTATAATACAATCACTGATCTTTTCCTGCAGGTTCAATTAAATTTTCTCTTTGAAAAATTTCTTTTTGTTGCTAAATGTTTCTTGATTTTTATTGATTATGCTTTTGATAGAGAAATTTGATTCGAGAGGCAACAGCATTTCTCTTAGATGTGTTAAAGCCAAATCTTCCTGAGCATGCTTTTCTTCAGACTAAGGTTGAGTTTTTTGTTCAAAAATAGAACATATGTTGTTCTTTGCTTCTCATTATTGTCTAAATATTTTATTTCTGTTGCAGGTTTTAGAAATCAATTTGGTGACTTATCCAAATGTTGCAGATGCTATATTGGCCAATGGAATGTTCAGCCATTATGATCGGCCTCGCATTGCTCAGCTATGCGAAAAGGCTGGTTTATATGTGCGAGCCCTTCAGGTAGACTACTTTGCTAAAATTATATATGCAAATTATTTATGTTGCAATTACTAATAAATTGCTTAACGCTGCAGCATTACTCAGAATTGCCTGATATAAAACGTGTTATTGTGAATACTCATGCCATTGAGCCACAGGTATATTGGGTTATATTTCTATCTAATATGGTATTTGGTAATAAATCAAATATTTAGTCAGAAACACCTGAATACAGGCTCTAGTTGAGTTCTTTGGGACGCTCTCAAGGGAGTGGGCTCTCGAGTGCATGAAGGACCTTTTACTTGTCAATCTGAGGGGAAACCTTCAGATTATTGTGCAGGTACCTCTCCACTTTTTGAGAATGTATTAAGCTTGCTGTTGTTGATATTTAACATATTTGGGTCTTCTGCAGACTGCCAAAGAATATTCTGAACAGCTAGGTGTTGATGCCTGCATAAAACTATTCGAGCAATTTAAGTCCTATGAGGGTCTTTACTTCTTCCTGGGGTCTTACTTAAGTTCCAGGTACATTGTTCAAGCTTCAGACTGAAATTTTTCTGTACTTTGTAAATATACAAACTGCTGATTTATTTTTTTCCCGCTTTACTGGTATGAAACAGTGAAGATCCTGATATACACTTCAAGTATATTGAGGCTGCAGCAAAAACTGGGCAGTTAAAGGAAGTTGAACGTGTGACAAGGGAATCTAACTTTTATGATCCTGAGAAAACAAAGAATTTCCTGATGGAAGCCAAACTTCCTGATGCAAGGCCCTTGATCAATGTTTGTGACCGATTCGGATTTGTTCCAGATTTGACTCACTATTTATACACGAACAACATGCTTCGCTATATTGAAGGCTATGTTCAAAAAGTAAGATTTTTCTCTTTTAACTGGATGCTTGTTTTACTTTTGCTCTAATCATATGCACCTTATTGAGCACGCAGAATAAAATTTCATGGAATATTTCAACTCATTTAGAGGTTTTAATGTGCTAACTTATTAGTCATTATATTTACAGGTAAATCCAGGAAATGCTCCTTTGGTTGTTGGGCAGCTGCTGGATGACGAATGTCCTGAAGATTTCATTAAAGGTCTGATTCTTTCTGTCCGTTCTCTACTTCCTGTAGAGCCTCTTGTGGCTGAATGTGAAAAGAGGTACATGAATTGCACCTTATCATGCCTTCAGAAACAATATTCAGGCTAATGAATTTGACCCCAAATTTGTTATGTAAAACAGGAATCGTCTACGGTTGCTCACACAATTTTTAGAACATCTTGTTAGCGAGGGGAGCCAAGATGTGCATGTCCATAATGCTCTGGGAAAGATTATTATTGATAGCAATAACAATCCTGAGCATTTTCTAACTACTAACCCATACTATGATTCACGTGTTGTGGGTAAATACTGTGAGAAACGGGACCCCACTCTTGCAGTTGTTGCTTATCGCCGAGGTCAATGTGATGAGGAACTGATAAATGTCACCAATAAGAACTCGCTGTTCAAATTGCAAGCCAGGTATCCCCATTTTATTTAAAAGTATAACTTGCTTGAAGGTTTTTATAGTTGGTGTTCATTCAGATGATTTTAACGTTTTCTTTCTGGGCAGATATGTTGTTGAAAGGATGGACGCTGAACTATGGGAGAAAGTCCTTCAACCTGAAAATGAATACAGGAGGCAGCTTATTGATCAAGTTGTTTCTACTGCATTGCCTGAGAGCAAGAGCCCTGAACAAGTCTCGGCTGCTGTTAAAGCATTCATGACAGCTGACCTTCCTCATGAACTTATTGAACTACTTGAGAAGATTGTTCTGCAGAATTCTGCCTTCAGTGGCAACTTCAATTTGCAAAATCTGCTGATTTTAACAGCTATTAAGGCAGATCCACCCAGGGTCATGGATTACATTAACAGGTTAGACAATTTTGATGGCCCAGCCGTTGGTGAGGTAGCGGTTGAAGCACAGCTTTATGAGGAAGCCTTTGCCATCTTCAAGAAATTTAACCTAAATGTGCAGGCCGTCAATGTTCTCCTGGACAACATTCAAAGCATTGAGAGGGCTGTAGAGTTTGCTTTCCGTGTTGAGGAAGATGCTGTATGGAGCCAGGTTGCGAAGGCTCAACTACGAGAAGGGTTAGTAAGTGATGCAATTGAGTCGTTCATTCGTGCAGATGACGAAACCCAATTCCATGATGTTATTCGTGCTGCTGAAGATGCTAATGTGTACCATGACTTAGTGAAGTACTTGTTGATGGTGAGGGGAAAGGTTAAAGAGCCAAAAGTGGACGGTGAACTTATATTTGCATATGCTAAGATTGATAGGCTGGGTGAAATTGAGGAATTTATTCTTATGCCAAATGTTGCTAATCTTCAAAATGTCGGTGATCGTCTATTTGATGACGCTCTTTATGAAGCTGCTAAGATCATATTTGCTTTTATATCCAACTGGGCAAAATTAGCGGTTACCCTCGTGAGGCTGAAGCAGTTCCAGGGTGCTGTTGATGCAGCTAGGAAGGCAAATAGCTCAAAGACGTGGAAGGAAGTTTGTTTTGCTTGTGTGGATGCTGAGGAGTTCCGCTTGGCACAAATATGTGGTCTGAACATAATTATCCAGGTATTGTTTCTCTACATGAGCATATTACTTGTTCGTTAGATGGATTTGTGGTGTAGGTCACACTGAATGTTTTATCTGTTGATATTGTTTATTTCAGGTGGATGACTTGGAAGAGGTCAGTGAATACTATCAGAACAGAGGTTGCTTTAATGAGTTAATATCGCTCATGGAGAGTGGCCTTGGTTTAGAACGAGCGCACATGGGCATCTTTACTGAGTTGGGAGTCCTATATGCTAGATACAGACCAGAAAAACTGATGGAGCACATCAAACTTTTCTCAACCCGGCTGAACATTCCCAAGCTCATCCGTGTTTGTGACGAGCAACAGCATTGGAAAGAGCTTACGTATCTGTACATACAATATGATGAGTTTGACAATGCTGCCACAACTATCATGAACCATTCTCCAGATGCATGGGAGCATATGCAGTTCAAAGACGTTATTGTCAAAGTTGCAAATGTTGAACTTTATTACAAGGCTGTGCATTTCTACTTGCAAGAACATCCTGACCTCATTAATGATGTTCTACATGTGCTTGCGCTTCGTGTGGACCACACTCGGGTGGTAGATATTATGAGAAAGGTGCATAGTAGTTCATTTATTATTTTATTGCTCGCTAAGTTTCTTTTAGTTCTGCTTTATGGAAACTAGAAAGGATTTTTTTTTCTTTTCTGGGAACGTGATTGTGCTTGAGTTTTGAATGTACAACACTTTCTTTCTTCAGGCTGGCTATTTGCATCTTGTTAAGCCATACATGGTTGCAGTTCAAAGTAACAATGTAGCTGCTGTTAATGAAGCATTAAATGAAATCTATGTCGAGGAAGAAGACTATGATAGACTACGTGAATCAGTTGACTTGCATGATAACTTTGATCAGATAGGCCTTGCACAGAGGGTAAAGTTGTCTTTATTGGTGTTAATTTGTTGACATGATTTTCAATATTATCACTTTAAGTGTTTTGTCTGATAGATTGAGAAGCATGAACTTCTTGAGATGAGGAGGATCGCTGCATACATTTACAAGAAAGCTGGGAGATGGAAGCAGTCCATTGCACTGTCCAAGAAGGACAACCTTTACAAAGATGCAATGGAGACGTGTTCTCAGTCTGGTGATCGTGAACTTTCAGAAGAATTGCTGGTTTATTTCATCGAACAGGTGAGGTGCTTGGTAGGCCAGGTTATTCAGTTGAAAAGACATTATTTATCTAAGTATGTTACATCCACCATACTTCTGTTTTCGTGTAGTAATCAAGAAATTGTGATATTTTAGTTTTTAGTACTAGGTTTTGTCATATTACCAACAAGTGCGTCTTGTTTTGGGAAGTAAAGTGGCAAATTATTTTGTGAAAAGCTAAAAAAAGAAATTGACTTAGATATTGTAAACTTTTTAGGAATCTCAATTTGACGTGAGGAATGTTAACATTTTGACCGTGACGATTATGAAAGTTAACATAGTTATTAGTCTTATGTACTATAATACACATAATTATAATTAAATAATAAATAATTAAACATCAATAAACTATGCGAATTTTCTTTTGTAAACAAATGAATAATATAAAACATAAGAAATGTTAAATGTATTAATAGAATTGGACTATTCATAAAATGTAATGAAAAAGTAAAAACGTAACTAACAAATGTGCGTTTGTCTTGCTAGTATATGTGGACATATGGTAAATTGGTGGATGAGATGATCAATTCACCAAATAGCACCAGCTACTTATGAAGTCACCAAATATAACCGCAATATTGCTTGATGATGTACTTAACCAAATAATTGCAAGTGATTTCCAAACCATTTATTTTAATCTAGAGTAACCTTTTTCTGTCGCCAATTTTGCACCTTTAATAGAAGTGGCCAATAAGTAGCTAATAATTGATACTGAATACATAGGTAGCTGTTTTGTGAAATAAGTACCGAGTTTGAATCTTATAGGTCACTATCATAAATGTCTTTTTAATTTCTTCTGGAACGCGTCTAATCTGATTTGTCACCAAGAGTAACTGATCTTTTCGTCCTCTAGAGGATAGACCTGATGATTCTTGTTATTTTACTGCAGGGAAAGAAGGAATGCTTTGCTTCATGTCTATTCATTTGCTATGACTTGATTCGGCCTGATGTAGCGCTTGAACTTGCATGGATGAACAATATGATTGACTTTGCTTTCCCATACCTCTTGCAGGTTTTTTTTTCATCTTTCCTGCTTTTTGTACACCCACTGTTACGTACTATGGTACCAGTAAAAATATTCTTGTGAGATAAATGTATCAACGTGAAAAATTTTGGAAATTTGCAGTTTATCCGAGAGTACACTAGTAAGGTTGATGAACTTGTAAAAGATAGGATTGAGGCGCAAATTGAAGTAAAAGCTAAAGAAAAGGAAGAAAAGGATTTGGTTGCACAGCAGGTATTTAATGTTCATTTCCATTGGAGGCTTTGAATGTGTATATGGTTTATCCTCGCACAATAATTTAACTACTGTACTTGCAGAATATGTACGCACAGTTGCTGCCTCTTGCATTACCAGCTCCACCTATGCCTGGCATGGGCGGACCATTCCCAGTTCCACCACCAATGCCTGGCATGGGAATGCCTCCAATGCCACCATTTGGCATGCCACCTATGGGAACCTACTGATCAAGTTTCAAGGTTTGCATAGCTTAAAAAAATGTAGAAAGTTGGGATAACTCGATGATCTGATGGTGCTGTATCAAAGCTTGTTAGGTGTCTTCTTGGTGTTGGCGTTCATATTCTCCACGTCGCATTCTTTCAGTAGCTGTAGTTTTGGTTGCTAGAGTCCGAACCGAGGATTTTGTATGCTATAAGAGACGGTAGTGCTGTCTTGACACGAGGTTCTCGATACATGTATAGGTTTCATCCGATAGAGTATTCAACTATTATTTCATAATTTTTTAAAAGATTTTAATCAGAATTATTTGTGGCATGCGTATGTGCTTTGCTCCCCTATTGATCAATTTACTTGATTTAAGAACCATGCTAACTAGAAAGTTGGTGAATGGTAAATAATGCGCTGGAGGTTTGTTTCTAATCGAGTACTTGTTTATGGCTGCACTCTCATGAAGATTTCTGAAGCAGGCAGCTGATTCGGGGAGCGCTTTTTCTTTTGAGTACTTTATATCATGTTACGTAGGCAAACAAACAGGCAAAGTGATGCAGGAGCAATCGGGCACACGAACCTACATGAAGCTGGCCCAAGCTCCTTGGAAGACACTTGGGGAAGTTCCCCAGGGCCCTAGGATTTTTCTTGGAATTTTGCGGCGCAAACAGAGCTTCTCAGCGCTAAACACGGCCGGGCCGTGCTTCCAGTCACGGCCGTGACACGAGCGTCCAAAGGCGCGAACATCGCCACGGCCACTGAGACGCCCGTGGCACCGCCCGTGCTTCTCTCGGCCACACTTCGTGCAGCCAGACACGGCCGTGCGCCTCGGCACGGCCAGCTCGTGCTCTTCTCGGCCAACAACACCGAGATCGCCACGGCCACCGACACGCCCGTGGCACCGCCCGTACTTATCTCGGCCAAACTTCATGCAGCCAGACACGGCCGTGCGTCCCGACACGGCCAACCCGTGTTCTACTTGGCCAACAGTGACGAACTCGCCACGGCCGCCGACACACCCGTGTTCCAAGCCGTGCCCGCCTCGGCCAGCCAACCTGTAGCTGAACACGACCGTGCGTCGAAAAAACGACCAGGCCGTGTTCGACCCTGAAGATGCTATGGAGCCTTGACGACCACACTTCGACGTCAATCACCCTCCATACCATATCGCTCCATCCCAGGATGACCCAAAGAAGCCCAGCGAGGTAACAATCCAGCACTCTCAACATCAAAGCAAGCCACCGAATCACCTCACGGGCTTCATCGACACCCCTTCCTCTCATGCCACATCAACCCAGCCCAAGAACAATGCCAGCGGAATACTTGAGGGCCCGAGCCCAAATGGGCCGCTCAACCTCAGCAACAACACGGCCCAAGAGTGAGCCGCAACGATAGTCGCGCAGCCCACAACATCGAAATTCTGCTGCCTCATTGCCATGTGCTCGGAGCGCATCTAGGCCACGTTCGTACGCAGCCGCAGCTTCACGCCACCTGCCTCGAAGAATATTAGTTGGAGAGTTGTTATGTTTTGTCTCTAGTCGCAGCTTGACCACTTTAGTGGCATGCTAGAGTGGTTAGTTTGTTAGAGTTGCTCGTCCCTTATGTATTTTGTTTTGTTCCCACCCCTCTATTCTATAAAAGAGGAGAATGAGCTGTGAGTTCCTTAGTTCTCTTGGAGTGGAGAGACCTCCTGGTGAGTTAGAGTCGCCAGCGTTTGTAGAAGTCGAGCCGGAACCTCGCCTGCGTTGTTGTCCGAGTTGGGGAACGCCTCGATTTCCAAGTTGTTTTCTGCTTTCCGATTGAGGTAAATCTCACCTTTTCCGGTGGGTCAGGTTCGCCTGTTTGTTACTTTGTTGCCCATTTGCTTTCATTCGCTGCGAGTTTCCTTTCCCCCCCCACCCCCACGAGTATCTGTTCATCGGAGGCGTGGTTGGATATCTTGTCTTTTGGTCTATTTTCAGATTCATAGGCGCGCGAGCTGTTCGTCGCAGCCACTGTCCCCGACGCACGTTGAGCTTATTGCGCAAGTGAGTTGCAAAAAAATGCTAAGAGGTCAGTATGCTATTCATTAGTTGAGTGCCGTTCGTTTTCGTTTGCATTAGTGTTGCCCCGATCGAGTTCTACGTCGCTTTCATCGTGCTTCTATCGGTTTCCCTGCATTTTCCAACACGCTTTTCCTTCCCTCGTCTAACGACCCTCTCACGTTTTCGCCGAGCATTGTGTAATTCCCCTAGAATACGGTGCTAAGGACCATCCCTCCTAATAGTTGCTGCATCAATTCTGGTATCAGAGGGCGTTGCGCGTTCGATTCTGATCGATTGCACGATCCCTTTCCATCGCATTGCATATTTCTGCATTCTTTCGGTGTTTTCAGCATCTCGCATTAGTCGCGTCTCCCTTGTTTGTGCATGGTGACTACTAGATCCCAAGTCATGTCGTCACATACCCCGAAACCATTCCTGAAACCCAAGAATCAGTCCAACCTTCGGAAGGGGCTAACTCCCGTCTAGACTCTATAGTCGCGCTTGAGGCGCGAGTTGAGGCTAAGCTTGCTATGCTGTCCGCGCGCATGGACGCCCATGACGCGCGTGCGGAAGCACAATAAGCCCACACTGATGCCAAGTTTGACCAGCTTATAGCTGGTATGGCTGGAATCCACAACCTCCTTAGTCGCCCCGGAGCCGCGGAGCGTGAGCTCCCAACCCCGGTAAATCCTCCGTTGTCCGCACACCCAGCCCCTACTAGAGAATTGCCTCCATTGGCTGCACCAACCCGGCAGCGCGCCCAAGTGGATGAATGGAATCACCTTCGTTCCTACGAGGCCCCTAGGAACCCGATCCGTGAGGATGAACCCCTAGATGAAGATGATGTATGGGCCACCTAGGGCCCTCAGCCCAATGGTCGTTTTAGCCATGCTTGGGCTGCACCATGAACTTCGGCCCAAACCCGCGTGGAACGCCCCCGAGGGGACAACGACATCTTGCGTTATGTTAGGCACACCCCCGCACCTTTCAAAGGTGGCTTAGACCCCACGGAATTCCTTGATTGGGTGGCATCCATTGACGCCCATTTTGACCTCACTAGGCTCCCACAACATGACCATGTATGGTACATGCGCACCCTACTTGAAGGCCCTGCACGTTTACATTGGGAAAACGTGGAGCGCCAAAACGTGCAGCAGGCCCTTCCTCCGATCACCGAGTGAGCGGAAATGCGCTATCGCCTTCGTGAGCGCTACGTGCCCACGTCGTATAGGCAGCGTCTCCTTGATCAGTACAGTAGCCTACACCAAGGCTCAAGTACCGTAGAGGAGTACCGTCTCACCTTTGAGACGCTCCAACTCCGATGCAACCTCCAGGAGGACCCCGAGTTGTCCTTGTCCAAATTTCGGAATGGGCTGCGCGCCGACATCCGCAAAGCCTTACTGTATTATGGGTCGGAAACATTTGACCAAACTTTCCAACGTGCTCGGGACATCGAGCAAGATCTTCGCGCCGCTGCAAGGCGTAATGACCGTCATGACCTTGGGTCCGGTAGACGCCCCCACCCGGGCATTCCCCATCACCCCCGATTTGAGCGTCCAGAACCTCGTCCGGACCTACGACCCGCACCCCTGGCCCATCAGCCCCCTCGTCGCCCCCATGCTGAAGCTTCGCCCTCTCGACCCACGTTGGAAGAGAAGGGTCAGGCTCCCGCGATTGGGACCTCCGGTCGGATTACTTGTTACAACTGTCTACAACCTGGTCACGTGTCTCGTGAGTGTCCCAAGAGGACAGCCAGGGCCGAACCAGGTCCGGCTCGCGTCGCTACTATAACCCCCGCCGAACACGACATAGAGGCGGAGTGTTACACTAGTGGCGAGGAGTCAGGTCCATCTGCCCTTGTTGACCGCTGTAACTTGGTCCAGCCTGCGCCCACCAAGGATTGGAGGCGCTCGGGCATTTTCACGACTTACATCAAGTGCAACACACACTCGTGTAAGATTGTCATCGACGGCGGAAGTAGCTTGAACGTGGTCTCTCGGACTGCGGTTACGCGCTTTGGCCTTCCCCTTGAGCCCCACCCGCGACCCTACTCCATTGCCTGGGTCGACACCACAAGCCTCCCAGTCACGCATCAATGTCACGTTCCCATTGCGTTTGGGAACTATCATGAGAAAGTGTTATGCGACGTTGCGACTATGGACGTCACTCACGTCCTCCTCGGCCGCCCATGGCTGTACGACAGGGACGTAGTCCATTATGGTCGGTCGAACACGTATGTGTTCGACCATGACAAGAAGAAAATTTGGTTGATTCCGGCTCCGCCTATGGAGCTTCGAGCGTCCACTTCTAAGGGCGTGATCACGCCGTCAACCCTTGTCCCACAGCCTTCTCCCATGATCTCCCTCATGCGTACCCCTGCGCTGGTTCGCAAGGCCCATGAGGCCAAGACGGTCTATGCGCTCATGGTGCACGAAGTTCAGGATCCCACCCCTTGCCCCGACCCGACGCCTCCTGTCGAGGTGTCCACCCTCTTAACCGAGTTTAGCGACATCAGCCCCGAGGATTTGCCTCACGGTCTCCCCCCGGAGAGGGAGATTCAGCACGCCATTGACCTTATCCCAGGGGCACCCCTCCCTAACTTGCCCTACCACCGCCTTAACCCCTCGGAGCACGCTGAACTGCAGCGCCAAGTGGATGACCTTCTCACTAAGGGGTACATCCGTGAGAGCCTCAGTCCTTGCGCCGTCCCTGCGCTCCTCACGCCCAAGAAGGACGGGTCATGGCGCACGTGTGTTGACAGCCGTGCCATTAACCGAATCACCGTCAAGTATAGGTTTCCCATCCCTCGACTTGACGACAGGTTGGACCAGATTTCCGGCGCGTCGTGGTTCTCCAAACTATACCTCCGAAGCGGATACCACCAAGTTCGCATTCGTGAGGGTGATGAGTGGAAGACCGCATTTAATACCAAGGATGGTCTCTACGAATGGCTCGTTATGCCATTCGGCCTGTCCAATGCCCCCTCCACATTCATACGCTTGATGAGTCAAGTCCTCAAGCCTTATATGGGGAAGTTTCTAGTTGTCTACTTCGATGATATCCTGATTTTTAGTCAAAACCGTGCTGAACACTTGGAGCACCTTCGTTCCACGTTTGAACTCTTTCGTAAGGAATGCCTCTTCCTTAACACGAAGAAATGTTCCTTTCTGACCAACAGCGTATATTTCTTAGGATACATTGTGTTCGATCAGGGACTGTCTGTTGACCCTACGAAAGTCGAGGCCATCCGGCATTGGCCCGAGCCTCGCACCGTAACCGAGGTCCGTAGTTTCTTGGGTCTTGCGGGTTTTTACCGACACTTCATTCGGGGGTTCAGCACGATTGCAACCCCCTTGACCCAACGTCTCTCCAAGGATGAGTTTGAGTGGACCGCTGCCACTCAACGTGCTTTCGATATGCTTAAGGACGCCTTGACCACCGCCCCTGTTTTGCGCCTCCCCGACTTTTCGAAAGTCTTTGAGGTTGCGTGCGATGCCTCCGGTTCCGGCATCGGTGGTTCCCTTAGTCAAGAGGGCCATCCTGTGGCCTTCTTCAGCGAGAAACTAAACTCGGTACGACAGCGTTATTCCACGTACGACAAGGAGTTCTACACGATCGTTCAGTGCCTTCGGCAGTGGAGACATTACCTCCTCCACCACGAGTTTGTGTTATACAGCGACCACCAGGCCCTTTCCTTCCTCAACGCCCAAAAGAAGTTGGGCGCCCACCATGCTAAGTGGGTCGAGTACCTTCATCAGTACTCCTTTGTGATCAACCACAAAGCGGGCAAAGAAAACGTCGTCACGGATGCATTGAGTCGTGTCCGGACCCTTTTATGCGTGATGCGCACCCGTGTCAATACCTTTGACCATGTCAAAGAGGAATACACCACGTGTTCTGACTTTGGTGCCATCTACGCCGCTTG
The DNA here is from genome assembly GCA_027563935.2 of Costus lasius. Classification (NCBI taxonomy): domain Eukaryota; kingdom Viridiplantae; phylum Streptophyta; class Magnoliopsida; order Zingiberales; family Costaceae; genus Costus; species Costus lasius. The sequence continues at coordinate 8,258,186 of CM050452.1, forward strand.
GACCGAGTCCGTTGACCCCGATTCCCCCTATCAGTTGTGCGAGGATTACTTGTTCTTAGGGAATCGCTTGTGCATCCCCCGCTCTTCGCTTCGAGACCATCTTTTGCTCGAGCTTCATGCAGGTGGAGTTGCCGGCCATCATGGCCGCGACAAGACCCTTGAAATGGCAGAGGAACGTTTCTTCTGGCCTTCTGTTACGCCCCAGAAATCCACCCGGATCCCACACCGTGAATCCCGGACCTCGGGACGCACAACACTGTACCTGTCAATCACTCCTGACAACCGAAAGGTACATACTGAAATAAAATAGTCTAAACAGAGGCCAGCCCGGCCTTAAATATCCATAACACAACATCGACAGATACGAAATATAGACTGGCGCAGCGGTCAACAGAAATAACAACAACAGGACCGGCGCAGCGGTCGACCAGCCAACAGATAACATGGCCGGCGCAGCGGTCAATAAAGTCCAACAACATAACATAAAAATAACAACAGACCAAAATGCATCACAACCCACCCAGACTGGTGGCCAACTACTAACTATCTACTCTACTCCAGGTGGAACCGCGCCTGAACCTGGAGGCAAACCGAAGGGGGATTAGCCGGAGGCTAAGTAGGGATATTACAATGATATGGTACATGATCAGGTACAGGGAATTACCAGAATACAACCAAGACTCTATATGACCATATAGAGTGTAATCAAATCTCAATATACATATCAATATATATGTATCCTCATACACAGATTAAGTCTGGGAGCTGGTACAGCAGTGGTCCACGACCCGCAACTCTATAAAATAGAGTGGTCCCTACTGATGGCTCCCCGAACGGTAGAGACGACTGTCCGTCGACAGCCCGCTAGTGTAGCGTCCTACACTCAGTACAACCCCTTATTGGGCTGATAACAGACCTCAAGCCCATAACATTGGACTCTCTCGGTCAGAGACGATCATACAGCGTCTCGACAGAAATCTCGCAGGCAGTATCTGAGGTATACTGACATATCTATCGCTAGACAGTCACTCCTCAATGTACATATACAGAACTCATACCACCTACCAACTACAAATAAACATGCAAGAAACAAAAATACTCATACCGTGTTTCATGCAACAGTTTATGTCAACAGGAATGTACGCAGAGCAGAACGGGAATTAGAACAGTAATCAACAGTGTTAATAAGCAATAAGGGAGGTGCCGCTAACTACACATGCGGTTGGCACCGTAACAAAGAATAGAGGTAGAATCCCTACCTCAACAGTAGCCGAACAGTATAGATCCAACCAACACAGTGTCAAGTATCAATCAACAGGACCTAACAGGGTAAATCATGTATAAGTCACACCATTTTATTTTAATCCATTTAACACTAATTAACACGCTAATCCGATTTCATTATGCTAATCAGGTCGTACCAAGTTATTAAATCGAGTTTGACAGGTATACGTGAGTCCAGGGTTATGTTCGCATGCGTTCGTATAATACGTGTACGGAGACGGAGTACGGGTACTAACCTAGTTCGCAGCCACGTGCGAATGCAATAATCACCACCGGAAGTCGGGATACGCGAGAACCAACCACGCGCGCGTAACCGAGTCGTCAGCATGGAACTCGATGTTCGCCGGAAAGTTCGCCGAAACAGTAGCGCCGCCGCTACAGTGATCGCCGGAACAGTAACTTCGGCGACCGATTGGAATTTCCGGAGTGCCACAAGATTGCCGCTGGCGAGGTGAGTCCGGTCGTACTGTCGGTTTTCCAGGGAGACGCCGGAGACCGCGTAGATCTGAGGTCGAAGGCTCGGTGGCGCTGTTCGCGCACTTCGTCAGAGCCGGAGAAGAAGGTGGTCGGGGAGGCGTCGGTTGGTGGCGGAAACGTCCGCCGAGGCCAGAGGGAGAGGGACGAGGGCTCGCCGGCGCAAGGAGGGCAGCCAGGTGCCGCCGGAGAGAAGCTCGCGCGGAGAGAGGAGGAAGACGGCTCGTCCGTCGTTCTCAGCCACCGGAGCTGCGAGAGGAGCGGCGGAAGCTCGCCGGAGGAGTCGCCGAACAAGGTGGAGGTGAGGGCAAGCGTCGATCGAAGAAGGAGGAAGACAGCGCTCGTTGTTCGTTCGTGATGGTAAGGCGGACGCGAGGCGGGGGAGTGGAATAGGGAAGAAGACATGGCAAAAAGGGAGAGATGGGCTCAAGCACGCGTGCACAGTACCGAGTCCCATCCAACGTTACCCATACTATCATATTTTATTATATCTTACTATTCCTATTTGCCCGTATTCGTCACAGGTGTAACACCTTCCCTCCGGAAGGATCTTGAGCGCATTGTGCGCCATTGCGGCACGTGTCAGTTAGCCACGCCCCGGCCGCCAAACACGGGTCTCTACACCCCATTGCTAGTGGCCAGCGGCCCATGGCGTGACCTGAGCATGGACTTCGTCCTCGGGTTGCCTCGGACTGCCTCCCGCTTCGATTCGATCTACATCGTTGTCGATCGATTTTCGAAGATGGCCCACTTTATCCCTTGTTCGCGCACCGCGGACGCGTCTCACATTGCCACCCTATTTGTCCGGGAGATCGTGCGCCTTCACGGTCTTCCCTCCTCCATCGTGTCCGATCGTGACACGCGTTTCGTGAGCCACTTTTGGCGCTCACTTTGGGCTCTTTCGCACACCACATTGAAGCTCTCCACGGCCTATCACCCTCAAACCGATGGCCAAACCGAAGTGGTTAACTGCAACTTGGGTAACCTCCTCCGCTGCCTTGTTGGCGACCATCCGAGGTCGTGGGATTCCATCCTATCGATGGCTGAATTTGCGTACAATAGTGCCTCCAATAGGACTACAGGTCTTAGTGCCTTCCAGATCGTCTTGGGCTACCAGCCGCGCAAGCCTATAGACCTACCTGCATGACCTTCCCATGGAGTCTCATCTTTCCATGCACGCATATACATTTGCACACCATATTGCTAGTTTGCATGATGAAGTTCGACGGCGTATCTTTTTGGGCCACACTCGCAATGCAATGAAGGCCAACGAGCATCGTAGGCCCCAACATTTTTCTATTGGTGAGCTGGTGAGGGTGCGTGTCCACCCCGAGCGGTTATCGAGTAGAGCGCATTATAAGCTCCTGCCACGTTACATGGGACCCTACGCGGTTATGCGCCGGATTGGCTCCAACGCTTATGAGCTGGACTTGCCCGCGGACATGAGCATCCACCCTGTCATCAACGTGGCGGACCTCCTCCACTTCTACGGCCCTTTGGAGGGGCCCTCCGACACCGACGACCAGCTGCCCCCTAGTTCTCCGGGGGAGAACTCATCAGAATACGCAGCGGAAGCTGATGCAGGAGCAATCAGGCACACGAACTTACATGAAGCTGGCCCAAGCTCCTTGGAAAACACTTGGGGAAGCTCCCTAGGGCCCCAGGATTTTTCTCAGAATTTTGCGGCGCAAACAGAGCTTCCCAGCGCTAAACATGGCCGGGCCGTGCTTCCAGTCACGGCCGTGACACGAGCGTCCAGAGGCGCAAACACCGCCACGGCCACCGACACGCCTGTGGCACCGCCCGTGCTTCTCTCGGCCACACTTCCTGCAGCCAGACACGGCCGTGCGCCCTGGCACGGCCAGCCCGTGCTCTTCTCGGCCAACAACACCGAGATCGCCACGACCACCGACACGCCCGTGGCACCGCCCGTGCTTCTCTCGGCCAAACTTCCTGTAGCCAGACATGGCCGTGCGTCCCGACACGGCCAACCCGTGTTCTCCTCGGTCAACAGCGACGAACTTGCCACGATCGCCGACACACCCGTGTTCCAAGCCGTGCCCGCCTCGGCCAGCCAACATGTAGCTGAACACGGCCGTGCGTCGAAACACGGCCAGGCCGTGTTCGACCCTGAAGATGCTATGGAGCCTCGACGACCGCACTTCGACGTCAATCACCCTCCATACCATATCGCTCCATCCCAGGATGACCCAAAGAAGCCCAGCGAGGTAACAATCCAGCACTCTCAACATCAAAGCAAGCCACCGAATCACCTCACGGGCTTCATCGACACCCCTTCCTCTCATGCCACATCAATCCAGCCTAAGAACAATGCCAGCGGAATACTTGAGGGCCCGAGCCCAAATGGGCCGCTCAACCTCAGCAACAACACGGCCCAAGAGCGAGCCACAACGATAGTCGCGCAGCCCACAACATCGAAATTCTGCTGCCTCATTGCCATGTGCTCGGAGCACATCTAGGCCACGTTCGTACGTAGCCGCAGCTTCACGCCACCTGCCCCGAAGAATATTAGTTGGAGAGTTGTTATGTTTTGTCTCTAGTCGCAGCTTGACCACTTTAGTAGCCTACTAGAGTGGTTAGTTTGTTAGAGTTGCTTGTCCCTAATGTATTTTGTTTTGTTCCCACCTCTCTATTCTATAAAAGAGGAGAATGGGCTGTGAGTTCCTTAGTTCTCTTGGAGTGGAGAGACCTCCTGGTGAGTTAGAGTCGCCAGCATTTGTAGAAGTCGAGCCGGAACCTCGCCTATGTTGTTGTCCGAGTTGGGGAACGCCTCGATTTCCAAGTTGTTTTCTGCTTTCCGATTGAAGTAAATCCCACCTTTTCCGGTGGGTCAGATTCGCCTGTTTGTTACTTTGTTGTCGATTTGCTTTCATTCGCTGCGAGTTTCCTTTCCCCCCCACCCCCACGAGTATCCGTTCATCGGAGGCGTGGTTGGATATCTTATCTTTTGGTCTATTTTCAGATTCATAGGCGCGCGAGCTGTCCGTCGCAACCGCTGTCCCCGACGCACGCTGAGCTTATTGCGCAAGTGAGTTGCAAAAAAAATGCTAAGAGGTCAGTGTGCTATTCATTAGTTGAGTGCCGTTCGTTTTCGTTTGCATTAGTGTTGCCCCGATCGAGTTCTACGTCGCTTTCATCGTGCTTCTATCGGTTTCCCTGCATTTTCCGACACGCTTTTTCTTCCCTCGTCTAACAACCCTCTCACGTTTTCGCAGAGCATTGTGTAATTCCCCTAGAGTACGGTGCTAAAGATCATCCCTCCTAATAGTTGCTGCATCACAAAGTCTGTTAAATCTTCACGACAATATAAATTTGATAATTCATTGCACGTAAACATTTTAACAAGTTCATTTTGGTTTAAAAAACGTGTGAAACTAGATGCGATAGTAAGGTTAGATTTACTTTCTAGACATTTGGATAAAAAGGACTTTTGCTGGCTGACGCTTTGTTTAATAAATTTTCTTCAGAAAAACCTTGTCACAGTATTTGAAAAAATAGCTGTGTTTACTAAAAATGCCTTAAAAATAATTTTTATGGTTATAATGTTTCATAAGCTTATTATAGAATTATAGTGACAGCAAATAGTAAAATCAATCTTAATTCAAATTTAATGGAAATGTCGCTTACAATATAAACAAATAAAACCTAAATAATAATATTGGGAATATAATATAAATTAGTTATACACTAGCGTGATGTGAGAATAATTCTTTTTCAATCATTTATAAAGCATTAGAGATATTGCCTTCGTCATTTTTTGAAATTTTGAAGGCAGTAAAAACATGAGATACAATGGGGTTACATCTTAAAAATTGACGTGGAATCAAGGATGCATTGCGGCCATTTTCTAAAATTTCCCTAGGTGATGGATACTTGTAAAGAATTGTAAAATAATGTTCAGTAACTTTTTCATCTTCTTTATTTGAACTCGAGTCTCCAGCCGAATCCTATGCTTTGTCTTACTAGTTGCCATTAAAAAGAAGGGATCAATCTATTTCTAACAATTTGTAAAACCATATTGAATTTGCTCGTCAGCTTAGACCCTTGATTAGTCTAAAACTACCTGATCGGATAGAATAATCAACAATTAATGACATAAATCTTATACATCACATTAGTGGAGGGGGAGAGAATAAACAATAACACAGCTGGGATATACATTATATTGCAGAAATTTCATTACGAGATGCTCAACTTGGGTTGAACTGGAGATTTAGAGAATACTAAGAGGCCTGACATATTGCAGAAACTTATAAAAGACGCTCAACTTCGGTTGAACTGATTAAGTGGCCATCCGACAACTATTGAGTGGGGAGGTGAACTCTATCAAACTACTAGATATCAAGGATTTGATTATTGGATCAACTCTACCATTTCCAAATCGATGTGTGTGCCTCTTGTCTTGTATTTCCAGAACCAGCTCCCAGTTTCCGTCAGTTCTTCTCTTATGGGATCTAACTTCACGGTGAAACCTGAATGACAAACAGAATCAAAGTATCAGTAATCCATGAATGCGCCGATAATATTAGCCTAATGTTGAAAACAAAGCACAATAACTTGAGATTTAATTCTCTGCGTTGTTCCTAAGAATGTAGCAAATTTATAGTCTGTATATGTTTCGACATACAGTGTATATTAAACAGAACGCTGGAAAAGTGTCAGCAATTATATTAGATTGTTTTTTTTCAGAAACCTGATTTTTCTGAGATTAAACTCATCTTGTGACCGTCTGGAACCTCGAACTCATGGTCTCCCTGCATGAAGACAAACATAGCAGTAAAAAATGAACCAACTAATCAATTCCACTTGTCTGCAAAACGAACCTGCAAGATGACATCAATCGCCTCAAACTCTGCATTCCCATGAAGAACAATTTTCACTGTCTCCCATCTTTGAACATCATGCTTCCAGTAGACGTTGTGTGAAGACATCCAGTCAATTCCTCTATTTAGAACCCTAACATTCTCTAGCCTACACCTTCCGCAGCTTCCAGGAGTAAAAGTGAATGTCAACTAAAAATTACAGTTCTGAAACAGCAAGATTATAATAACATACCGTTGTCCATAATGAATTATTGGTTCACATTTTTTGTTCACTCTTGTGGAGCCCATTATGTTATCAGCAACAATGATAAGGCTTCCGCTTAGCTGAAATGCTAAGAAAACTTTAAATTTTGTAACAGAACAAATTTAATTAAAAAAGAAGATGGTAATTATTACCTGAACGTTCCTCCAAAGAAACTCTGCAACCTCTATTTGTAACTCAGAACCTTTAGAAATAGAACCACCATAGAACTGCAAAAATTAAAAACACAATTCTATAGTAATTGAGATTCATAAATATAGGTCTAAACCTACATAACCCAAATGCAATTAAGATAGTAAGCTCATTATGCCTTAAATGACTTAGGCATCACAAATAATTTTTATGCATTTTCATTTGTCTTATTCACCAGTAATCAGAATCTCTCAGCAGAAGAATAATAGAAAATTAGTTCTCATAGTACTTTATCAGCGTGTCATTAGTATAATAAGCAAACTATCAGCGTCTTTCTTGGGTTTTGTTTCATCATGCTTTTGGTTCTGGATGATATTGTAGCTTGGCTTAAGTATCATGAGTATATATACACTTATCAGAATATCGCTGATGCAAATGCATGTACTATCCAAACAGTCAACGTGCAGGATCTAAAAAGTACCTCCTGTGTTGGCTAAATAGTCGAGTACCCCACCTGCCCCAGTCTTATGGAAAGTTCGGAAACCCAATCAACTAAACAAGTCAAGGTTTGGTGGGTTGGGTTTTAGTTAGATTTGCACTCAATTTAAAAATTAATACAAAAAATTATTTTTATCATTAAAAAATATAAAATAGTAAAAAATATATAATATTAATATATTTATTATCATAATTTATGAAAATAAATTTTTATAAAGTAATCTAAAAAAAAAAATTTATTTAATTGAGTAACTGCATATACTCGTTTAAATATCCTTAGTAAGATTCGGTTATGTAACGGGTGCTAGACTTGAGTTCGGGATCGGGTGTCAAGCTTTTATAATCGGGTCAAACTCACAGATAATCGGATAATAAATTGAGTACCCAACCTATTGCTATGTAGCATAACGGAACCCATACAATTTTAGTGCATTGTAGAACCAAATAATTCATGTACATTGGTTTAGTTATTAAGTGAAAGGAGCATCCAACATATCCAACTTGAACAAATCAAGCGACAAAAGGGCAAAATAGATAATTTACAGCTAATCATTTTCTAGAGTGATTGTTGTGCATACCTTTTGTCTTGTAACTTGCCAAACTGGACCTAAAGCAGGATGGAGAAAAATAAGAAATGGAGGCTCAGAACTGAAGTACTTGCTGTTATCTTCTATCTAAGAAAAAACGTGGAAAGCAAAATGTCAAATTAAATATGCACATAAGATCAAATTAAAATTGAGTACGAAAATAACAAAAGGGAAGCAACTAAGAACCCCAAAAAAACCAAATCCATCATAAGCAGTTTAACTAATAGAAGCAGAAATAGTGGATGTTGAAAAAATACAACATATAGCTTTGGGATGAAAGTGAACAACAATGTTCTTGTATTATAGACACTTAATAATGTAAACGACAAAAAGCAATAGCTAGACAATTGACATCTCCGTTCCCCCTCTTCATTTCCTTTATTCCCGTTAGTACATGAAAGAAACCGGACAACAATATGGACAATGAGGAATTGAACAAATCCTGTGAAAATAGGCAAGTTCCAACTCTGCTGTTCTGAGAAAAAGTGTGATAAATTTTCTATCTCTAGTATTTATCTTGAGTCTTGATAACAATCAGAATAATACAAATGGATTACCATCCTAGATTAAGATTGAGGAAGGCGACTACTACAACAAATTAGTAATTTAATGCAAAAAAATGAAAATATGCTGAAAAGTAGTGGTCTAAATACAGATGAGTTAGGAAAAAAGGAAAACATCAATAAGAAAGTCATTGAAAAGGATATATGCCATGAAGGTATACCAAGCTTAAAAAGTGACAAGTATAAATAATATAAAATAATAATATTACTGTCCAACTATGGGGTCATTTTTGGTCATGTGATTAATATGTTTTGATCTTTTCAAATTCACCTTATAAAATAAGATTTTTTTAAAATGGGTTATGGCTTCTAATGAATGCAAGCATTCATTGTTAATTACTCCTGAAAATCAGGGCACCTTTGATTGAGAGATCTATGTTATGAAATAAAATAAAATGGTTGAGTAATATGATTCATTAAACATTATAATGAAGATACACAATTGAATTCATAAGAGAAAAATTTTCGTCAACTTGGGTGATTGGTGTTTAAGAAGACATCCGGCTTCAACAGCTTGTTGGATATTCAATTTGACATGTGCTCGGTCTTGATGACTTGTGAGCATTTGAATTTGATATGTACTTGGTCTTGACGACTTATGAGCATTTGAATTTGATATGTACTCGATCTTGACGACTTGTGAGCATTTGAATTTGATATGGGCTCTATCTTAACGACTTGTGAGCATTTAAATTCGACAAATATCCCGCCTCAACGGCGTGTTGTATATTTCATTTGACATGTGCTCGGTCTTGATGACTTATGAGTATTTGAATTCGAGATGTGTCCGGTCTTGTCGACTTGTGAGCATTTGAATTCAACATGTGCTCGGTCTTGATGACTTGTGAGTATTTGAGTTCGACATATACTCGGTATTAACGACTTGTGAGCATTTGAGTTCGACATATGCTCAGTCTTAACGACTTGTGAGCATTTGAATTTGACATATGCTCGGTTTTAATGACTTGTGAGCATTTGAATTTGACATATGCTCGGTCTTGACGACTTGTGAGCAGTTGAATTTGAGATGTGCTCGGTTTTGACGACTTGTGAGCATTTGAATTCGACATGTGCTCGGTCTTGACAACTTGTGAGCATTTGAATTTGACATATGCTCAATCTTGACGACCTATGAGCAGTTGAATTTGAGATGTGCTCGGTCTTGACGACTTGTGAGTATTTGAGTTTGACATATATCCGGCCTAAGTGACTTGTTGGATATTTCAATCTTAACAAACAAAACATCATATTGAGGAGTTACGCCCCGCGGTAAGCGTCGACTTACGCACTTCCCAAACAATACTTTACTGTGAAAGTTAAGGTTTTCATAAATTCTTTATCCGGCCATGACGGCTTATTGGATATTTCAATTAGCTCAGATTATCCTCCGCCATCAAATATTTGATTTTCTCATGTCTGTGGATTTAAACTCATAGATCTGCCTCAATCCAGCATTCAGATCAAAAATCTGATATCATATTCTAAAAGATCAGGTTCGATATAGTAGGGATCGACACCTTGATCATGTCAAATGTCATCCGATCGACTTAGATGTGCTCAAATCATCTTCAGTCGTTGATTTCATATTTAGATCAAATACATCTTGATTGTTCATTTAGATTTGCATATCTGCTTTCATTCAAGTCTCATATCGAAGATCCGATATCATATTTGGAAAGACCAAGTTCGATTTGATAGGGATCGACTCCTTGATCATGTCAAAAATCAACCGATTGACTTAGATATACTCAAATCCATTTCAGCCGTTGATTTAGATTTTAATTTGATTTATCACGATTGTTCATTTAAATTCATTGATTTGCTTCAATCCGGGTCTTGGATTGAAAAGAAAATCCAATATCATATTTTGAACGATCAGGTCCGATATAGTAGCGATCGACACCTTGATCATGTGGAAAGTCAACCGATTGACTCGGATATGCTCTGATCAATCTCAGCCGTTCATTTTTATATTCAAATCTGAACCGTTGTTTTGATTTAAAAGGATCAGGACAGTTGGATTTAAATTATTCGATCAGAGTGATCTGGACCATCTGATATAGCTCAAAGTGATCTGGACCGTTGGATTTAAATTGATATGAACTCAAATTTGGATCGTCAATTTAAGCAAAACGAATCTCAACCGTTGGATTTCTTTTATTTGATCAGAGCGATCTTGGCCATCCGATTCAAGTGAATTAATCTGAACCATACATTATACTTAAATCTAAGCCGTTGATTTCAAGTGAGTGAATTTCAACCGTTGCCTTCAATTTATTTGACAAAAACGATCTAGACCGTCCGATTTCATGTGAAACAAATCTGGAGCGTTGATCTAATTCAGATATGGACCGTTTGTTTAATTTAGATGAATCTCAGTCATTAGATTCAGTTTTTTGATCTCCACCGTTGGATATTAGTTGGAGTAATTTGGACGGTTAGATTTGGGAAGATCATGACCGTTGATCTGTTTTGACAAATCCCAGCCATCCATTCAATCCCACGTTTCTCTCGTCAACGGCGGCGGCGGCGGGGGGTTCATCGCCGCCGGCGACTCTCTGCTCCTCCGGCCAATCGGCACTGGGAGTACGTTCTCTAGGTAGAGGGGGGCTTGTGGCCGGAGTTTTGCACCGTCCGGTGGAGTATTAGCAATGAATCGAGGCTTTTGGCGAGAACAGCGTCGCCGGCGCCAATTCGCTTGATTCCGACAATTTGGCCGTCAAATCGCAGGATCCTTTCGTTTGTGAGTTAGCACACTCGGGGAGAAGATGTGGTTGAAGTTTGGTCTTGATCGATTGACTCGATCTGATGGAATAATCATCCGAAAATTCTAGTGTAGAGGGACCGTCTGCTGTGCGATGAACAGTGTTTTCCCTTTTTTTTGAAATGATTTTTTTTACTAGAGTATCGTTCTCTAGGATTTAGTACGAAGTTTACTCTTCGTAAAAGTGATTTTTGTAGGAGTATCCTCTCCGATTTAGTATGGAGTTCACTCTCCGTGAGAATAGAGTGGGGAAGAAGGGGGATAGAAACGTACCTGTGTAGAGAAAGAAATCTCGCTGTAGTGTTCTCCGTGACGTCAACGTCTGGATATAAAAATTTTCTTTTCGTAACGTCAGCAGCGTCTGGACATTGTAAGTTTTTTTTGTTTCTTGCTTAGAGCCAAGTACCCCTTTATATACAAATTGCTTTGTTAAACCTCGTCTTCCAATTTTTTACTTGCAATTGATTTGCTCCCAAATTTAGGTAGTCTTCCTTTTATGTTGCATGCTTAGAGAGCCCCATGTCCATGTTGTGGTCTTCTAGCTGCACCTTACTCCAAAAAAAATAGCAACTAGAACCAAAATTAGATTTTTGCTCCCTTGTTGCTTTCCAAGTTCTTTTATTTTAATTTTTTTTTGGCAATGTCCCTCGTTTGCAACTTCCTTTGGTCAAAATTGACCCTTAATTGCCACTTTTTTTTACCTCTTAATTGCTGGCTCGCCGTAGATGAGTGAAAATTAATTAATTAATTAATCCCATTTTTTTTGCCTTCAACACCAACACTCTAAAATTGGAGTATAAAAATCAAACATGTCCAACTTACTACATAAGAGGAAATTGAGTAAAAGCAAGAATCATAGTAAAATAACTACAAGTAAATCCTGAAACTTGGTGAATGGATGTTCCAACATTACCGCTGGGAGTAGCAATCAACTTCAGCATATTTTGTCCTCTTGTAAAAATAAGGTAGCTGATAATGTAATAGAAGATTGATCGTCACAATAAATAGTCATAGGCATTGAACATATTAGGCTAAAGTTCTTAGATAATAAGAGGAGAATCACATCCTATGATGATTTTCTACAGGTTTGTGCAGAGACTTTTTGGTGTGACAGTAGGAGCAAACCAGGATACCTTAAAATTATCAACATGCACCAAAATAACTGACCGCTACTTGCATAATGGAGGTGGAGAATCACATCCATGCACTCCACTACCTAACTAATCAATTTACTTCTGGTTTTCTAGAAAACCAATTTTGGCATGAGACTAACCCAACATATGCTTGGCCTTAAATATATGCCACATAGTGCAGCCGTGCAGGGCAGGGACAGGGCATCCCAATTCATCCGCTATTCAAAAAAAAAAAAAAAAACCAGAAGGCACACAAGGTTCTGGTAGACAAATGACATGGTCTTCATATAATCACTTCTCTAACCTTCTTTATTATGTTTATCTCAGAGGCGTTACTGTGATAAATAATCCACCTTTGGCACATTTCTCTGGTATCCGCCTAGATGCACATTGGTATTTTAGTAAGAAATATATATGCCTTTACAGAAATTAAACTCTACAAAGCAAGATGGGATAAAATGAACTCTTTAACTTCCGATGGAATCCATTTACTTCTCTCTGCTACATAGTGTTAAATCGTGAGGGAATTATACGGGTAGTGCAACTCTAACTAGAGCTGAGCATTCGGTAAAAACCGATTTACCGATTATCAATTTTACCAAAAATTTTTTTCTTTACCGTTCCCGTTACCGATTATAGATTTACCGATCCTAACCAATAATTTTACCGATTTACCGATTGGTAAAATTATCGATTTTATTATTGTGAAATCTCTTTCTAATTGAAAAATGATTTACACTTGTAGATTTGAAGTTGTTTTTTCACCTAGACTTATTACGGTAATGCCCACATAAAACAACGTGGTGGTAAGGATTGAAAGAGAAGCATTTTTTTACTTTATAGAAACTAACAGACAATTGTCTTCATCCTTCATGCCAAATTGATTGCGTATAGGTCACTTTGACAGGTGATGATAACTGGTTTAGGAGGGAAGATAGGAATAGTTAAGCAACATTAAGGATGCAATCGACTTAAAGAAAGCTTTAGGCCTTAAGCTGAGATCTAGAATCCGAAATTGAGAACTTTCGCACGAGATGAACGAAGCAAGCGATTGGATCAAAGATTGGAAAATTTGTTCAAATCTTGTGGAAGTGAAAAGAGGGTTTGCTGTTGCAAGGAAGTCAGCTAGGGTCGATAGGGGGAAGACGAGAACCCGATGAAAGATTAGAACCAACGCGACAAAAGACTAGAAAGCGTGCCGTTATCCTTCCCTACATAAGGGTCGACTGTCGGCGTTGGGTCGTCGGCTATGTTGCTGTGCCTGAACGTGAATGGGAATTGGGAGCTAGGAAGGGTATCTCTATCTCCCCTTGGCTGCGACTGTGAGAGTAGAGGCGATTGGCGAGGGGAGAGGGACTCGAGCCGACGAATGTCGACTGTCGTTGATGTCTTGGGCTCTTGGTGAGGGCCCAGAGCGACGAGCTACTCACTGCTCAGGCGATCAACGTGGAAATGCCGAGACCGAGATACGAGAGTGGAGGAAAATAGGAAATACATAAATGGGAAAGAAGTCAAAGTACCTTAGGTCTTCGCCTCTTCGGAGTGGGGAGCCATGGTCTTCGCCAGTTCGCCTCTTCGGAGCGGAGAGCCATGGAATGGTGGAAATCAACGCGAGCAGCGAGTTACGCGACGACGGCAGGCAGCAGCACGAGTACACGACACGACACGACGCGTCAACGAAGGTCAAAAGGCCGACCCGTGCTAGAAGCCTAACATTTGCAGCTTGCGAGCCGAGGGTAAAACCCAAAATCGGACGACGGACGCTCACAAGCCACGGAGCCAAGGAAATCAATGGTCCTCAGCTCAAAACAATAAAAAAAATTTTAAAAAAATCAATATATTCGGTAAATCGGCAAATTTACCGAACCGAAAATTAATTACCAAACCGATTACCGATTATCGAATATCCTTATTTTTATTACCGTTACCGAATTTACCGAACCGATTTTACCTTTACCTTCGGTAAATTCGGTAAAATTCGGTAATTCCTGATTAATGCTCAGCCCTAACTCTAACGCTAGGATTCCCATCAAAATTAAGATGCTTGGACATCCTACTAAAAAACAGATTATATACCAGACACTTTCTCTTTCAGCTCAGGGAGTTTGCTAGCAAACACCACCACCCTTGCATTACATAACACCTATTGCAGAAGCAGCATCTTATACAGTAAAATTACTGATGGGCGCATATGGAAAGAGACAAATGTTAGAATCTTCAGGGCTCGAGAGGCCCTGGACACCACACTTAGGGAGAACTGCTGCTGCCTGCTGGGTTGTGATATTGCTAGAAGTACTTGGGTCTCACTTAGAGAGTGTTCTTTTCATTCTTCCCTATGTGAATATTCTACTAGCTTCTTATATCGGTAGAACTCTGTTGGTCCTCTTTGCCTACATTTTACTCAAAAAAGAAATAGAAGACATGTAGACATAGAACAGCAGCTTTATGACAAATTGAACTATGGTGTAAATTCAAATATGAATATATGATACAGAATAAATACCTTTGGTATTTCTATATTGCAAGCTGAGAGAAGCTCATAAGCGTTCCTCATGACATCCAGAAGTGCACCATCTGGGGTCTGTACATGAATCACAATAAATGAAATTTGTTTGGACTACAGAACATAGAATCCCAGAAACGATAGACTTAAACATCTCATCAGAAGAAATAATTCACTTCACAAAACGAAATGAATGAATAGTATGAGTGGCAAATCATAAGTTCCTCTCGCTTCAGAAAATCAGTCATATACATGGGACATATTCTAGGTCAAAATTGTCACTAGAAAAAGTTTATCTACAATTCTACAGACTAATGCACTCAAAAAGTTCAATCATGATGGCTTAAAATTACTGGTAAATAGTAAGAAATAAAATGATGCCCCAAAGGGAAGTCCATTAGGAAATCCAGAAAGTTATTTTCAAATATTTGGGTTACACGAACCTGGTGCAGTGATTTATCCATTTGTTTCCTTTTCCTTTTAGCTGAAGAAGTGACCCTTTTTCTTTCATTATATACAATAAACGTATCAAGAGAAGCTGAAAATATATATATGAAATTTCAAATTTTTAACCAAACTAAATAAAGTTACTAAGTTATAGGAAGTTACAAAAACATAGTGACCACATACATTCAATGCCTTCCTGGCACCTGGAGTTGTAAGTATTCACAAAACTATCTGCAACATTTTGCATTGTACACTCCAACCGACCTCCAAATACACTGCAACAAAGAAAAAAAATGATGATAAGTGAAATACATTAGATAACTATAACAATCAATAGAGGAATTACATGAAATGATAGCATAGCATGGACTATCAATGCATGATAACAGAACAAGTAAACACTTTCAAAGACATGTCAGCAATTTCATCAGTAAAGATGTGCCATTATTCAACACTTCCAATAAAATAAACAGAGTAGTTCATACATGGCAAACAAAAGAACACTTTAAAATTCACACATTTTATTGCAAGGCCAGATAGTGGGAATCATCATGCCATATTCCAAATTAATAGCCTCCTGATAAATGCTGGATTTACTGGGGATCAATCAAAGTACTGTGCTCTCTGCTTCTGTAACAGTGAACTTGGTCACTCGTAAAAATGGAGAGGGAAGTTAATTGTTGCACTATAGATCACCCTCTGTTCATGGTTGAACAAGATTACTACATAAATAACAAAACACAGATAAACATACAACAGCACGCATTGATCCTATTAAGGATTTTAATCGTAAGCAAAAAATTGTTTTTTTTTAATTCTAGCAAACGGTTCTGCTAGTACAGAAAATATGAAGATTCATTTTGTGCTACAAAAAAGTTTGCAATAATTTTACACAACACAAAATAATGTGTCTTTTTGTTAATCTGCTCATGCTTCCTTCACTCAGAAGTAAGGAGGGTAATCCAACCAATCTTGCTTGCACAATAGGAAGAGACACTGGCTATTGTTATGCCTTTTTGGAATTACAAAATATAGTTTTTTAAGTGAGAAGGACGAATACAAAGCCTCTCTACATCCAAAACTAACTCGTACAGAATCAAAAAAATCCACAAACAATTAAAGTTTATAAGAACTATGCGTTTCGACATATGAATAATATCACACCCACCAAATGCCAATATTTGGTATATGAATAATATTACTCCGCACCAAATGACAATGGTTGTGTTAGGATTGGCAGCTTTTCAGCTTCTGCGACCAGCAACTTATGGTCAAATATAACGTTTGGGAACAAGAGAAAACAGAGAAGTTGTTACTATTCACAAGAAGCTGTTCTGAGCAACTTTTGTAGTTTTTCTCTTAGGCAGCTTCGCCTCGTCACGAACTAGACTTCTCAAGGGAAGCTCCTTCCTCGGCACCAGCTCAAGGTTCGCCTCTCTCCTTCCTCAGCGCTGGCCTGAGCTCCGCCTCCCTCCTTTCTCGGCGCTAAGGCCCCTAGATCCGCGCGCCTCCGTTCCCAATCTGAGCTCCACCTCTCTCCTTCTGCAACTTTTCCCGCCTGGCAGCTTCTCCTCGTTGCGATCTTTTTGCCTAGGCAATTTCTTCTCATCATGAACCAGACTCCTCACACGAAGATCCTTCCTCGGCGCCAGCCTGAGGTCTGCCTCTCCTCTTCCTCAGCGCCGGTCTAAGCTCCGCCTCCCTCCTTTCTCGGCACGAGCCCTAGCTCTGCTCGCCTCCCTCCCCAGCCTGAGCTCTGCCTACCTCCTTCTGCAATTTTTCCCGCCTGATAGCTTCTCCTCGTCACGATCTTTTCGCCTAATGCCTAGGCAGCTTCTCCTCATCACGAACCAAACTCCTCACGCGAAGCTCCTTCCTCGGCGCCAGCCCGAGGTCCACCTCCCTCCTTTCTCGGCGCCAGCCTTAGCTCCGCCTGCCTCCCTTCCCAACCTGAGCTCCGCCTCCCTCCTTCCTCGGTGCTAGCTCGAGCTCCCCTTCTCCTCCCTCCTACATGGTGAGCTCCTTCCTCGGCGCCAGCCCTAGCTCTGCCCGCCTCCCTTCCCAGCCTGAGCTCCACCTCCCTCCTTCCTCGGTGCTAGCCCAAGCTCCCCTTCTCCTCCCTCCTACATGGCGAGCTCCCCCTTCTCGTCCGGCAATCCTTGCCTTGCTGCCGGCAACTCTCCCCTCTCTTTTCTCTAATTCAACTCTACTCTCTCTGGGTTAAAATTGATTTGACTAACTTTGACTAGCTAAAAGTTAGTTTATCCACATAGCTTGAAATTTATCCAACTAGCTCTGGTCAAACTAGAGCTCTGAACAACTCCAGCTACCCCAAACTGGCCCAATATAAGTTTCAAAGAAAGATGCAGCAAGAAGCAAGAAAGCTATATTCATAAACAACTCAAGTTTATAACATTTTTTGCATTCTTGATAAGTATAATGTCAACCCACTCCTCCGCCAAGTAAATAAATGAAGAAATAAATAAGCTCAAGAAATGCCAGTGAGTATCCTAACAGGAACATGGGGCATTGCATTATGTAGCAATGAACATATGTCGAGACAAAAGTTTCTCATTGAAATTAAAGGGTGAGTTGGCTGACCAGTAATGGTAGTATCAAGAATGCAAAAGGGCAATGAAACGACAAATTCATCAGATTATGTTTTGTACCTATGCTGAATACCAAGATGATCCACATATGAAACAGGCTTTTTCAAATTCACCACCATGCCCGGCAAGCAATTTGTACCTTGAGAAGATCCAACTCTTTCAGCAGATTTAAGATCGACATAAAGAATGTTTGTATTTGCTGGAAACTGAGGCTGCAAACTGTATAACAAAATAAGAATGAAAAAATAAATGGCTCAACAAAGAACTGAATTGGGATAAAACACAAATAATGACAATAAGAAATACTTCAATAATCACCACAATTTCTTCAATTGATTGAGATTCCTATAGATCAGCAGATACTAAGTGAATTAAAAAATACAAAATCAATAAACTGAAATGATAGTTCAAAACTTAGAAAGCTTTGAAAAAGGATCAGAGCAGTCATAATTTCTATCATGAACAATATATAATAAGACTTGTACAAATGAGCCTCACTTAGTCAAGTGCAACACTCCCCTGCTGATACTAGGCTTTTGATTTTATATCCACACTAAAATTAACATGTGTTTTGAGTATTGAGCACAAGCATAACTCTCAACAAAATTTTCTCCAATAACTGATTGTGAGATATGTTTCTACTAAAGTAGAAAATTGTCAATAAATTATCTATTTGCCTACTTTAATCCCTACATTTTTTTGAAGTAATATCAAACACTACTGAGTTTCAAAATAACTAGTGTTTATGAAAAGCAAACATCCCATGGATGCAAGGATTACATTGGTCCAACTTGCAAGAGGCGCTATGGTACATAGGTTGGACGAGGCAGTTACACCATTATAGATTTCTCCGTGTGGATTTTGATCATAAACAAAATCAACATTTCCAAAAAAAAGTTATCACTTCAAACCAAGGTTTTGAATTGCAGTACTGGTCTAATCTCAAACTGGTGCGTATCAAACACACTGACACATGAAAATTTATGATACTGATCCGGATTCTTCTCGAATTGGTCTGAAAAATTAGTTGGTTCGGACCGATCTTTAAAACATTGGCTCAAACGGCTATTTGGTCTCAAATAGACAATCTTGGTCCCTGTTAAGATCTGTTAATTGATTCTCTTAAGCCTTAAAACCCCATATTGTTTGCCTCTCTTATTCTTTAACTCAGCCTCTTTCATCCATATTGATTCTTCTGGAAGACAATCTCAGATGAGATCCATCCTCAAATTTTAGCTTTCATCAAGCGGAGATTCACTCAGAAAAGACAAATCATCATCTTAATCTCTTTCAATTCATGTTAATGATATCAAATACACTTATACGTTAATAAGTTAGCAAGATGTACTAAAACTAACCTACGCAAGATTTCATTGGATCTACAAGAATCCAAGGCGTAAACAAATATTTTCTTCTTGCCTGTACGTAATCTGACTATTTGACTTTGTGTTGACTGACTAATTTTGGACAGATCCATATTGAAATATTTTCTTTGGCAATCATTCAGCATTATCATAGTAATTTAGTAAAGCATTAATCTCATGATATGGCTCTATGCACTATTTAATGTGTTTGCAATAAGAAACAATATAAACATAAAAGATGTTACGTGTTCCACCTGGAGATTAACTGTTTAGTAGTGCCTTTTTTCAGTTGTTTCTGAAGATGAAAGATCACTTAAGTTTCGTCCAATTTGATATCATTCAAGGTGTTTGATAGCCAAAACTTGATAAAAACATTGTGTGGACTGACTAGTTTTGGTAACTTATTATCATCCCAAATGTCAGGCACATAACTTCTATGGTTTACATATTTGTATTATTAGTTTGGCAAGCTATTGCCATAATTTGGTATCGCCCAAGATCTTTTACAAAACATTTGGATGGCTAAAAATCAAGTCAAAGGGTGGTGTTTGGTGATTTGTTGTTTCATCATTTTTCATCAAATTGTTCAAATATGGATGCTCCATAAAACATATTGGATGACCAAAAAATAAGCAAAAAATAAATGTTTGATGATTTATTATCCTATTGGAGGGTCAAGAAATGCTTACCATATATTTTTTAAATTATTACGTTTGTTAGCGTTTATATCTAGAATTTATATTTAGGTTTGGGTAAATTTAGACAAATGTGATTTTTATTTTTCACATTTTTATATATTTCCAATATTTTAATCAATAATTTGATTACATCAACGATTTATTATTCAATTTTTTAAATAAACTGAGAATATAAATTTAAAGTAGATAGAGAAGAATTTTGCAGGGTTTGAGATGTGATAAAATTTAGGCGTGAAGTTGAACTTGAAGAGCAATGCTAGGGGAAAAGACCTGAAATTGGCAATTCCAAATACTAAGTCTGAAATTGGCAATTCTTCAAACTTCAAAGAAATTTGACTGAATCCTTTGTACAAATATATAAGGGGCAAAAATAAACAAGCAGCATAAAACAACAGTTGAAACCTCATTTAGCAATTAGCAAATGTACCTGCGAAAAGTAACAGGTGTTTCCATAATGCCAAACTTCTCAAACTCAGTGTACTCAAGACATGTAATACCATAAGACCATTTCCCATCGTAGCTTTGTTTCTCTACTAGGACATTGATTCCTTCTGTTGCTCCTGAGTTCCGTTGACAGGAAGCAAAACCTAATTTCTGAAACACTTCAATGTCAGGCAGAAAGATGCATCTAATGATTTCCACATGAAGCAAAACATTCTTTAACTAAATGTTTTATGAATCGATGAGTATGGGTCTAATAGGACCAGAGATACCCTAGGCACAGATTAGGTGGAAAAAAGGATAGGTAAATTTCATATAATGCATCACTTTCCCAATTGTTAGATTATATATGTAATCAAAATTCAGATACTTTTAAATATCATCCTATTTAATTTTATATGCGAAAAGACCAATCTTTGAATCGTTGAGATTATAGAAGAAGTAATTCAACTAAAACAAGAATACAAATCACAGAAATATTTTAGTTTAGCTAATATTCATAATGAATATATATTGCTCAAGTATATATAAAGCATTTTTTGCGTATACAACTCTGTAGTACTAGGACGGTCCAGTTGCGCATAGCCTAAGTGTATCCTAGAAATACTACCATTCAGATTTCTTCCTGCGTACCTTTCTATAACACTCTGTATACAGGTGTTACCATTATCCAGTTCAGATACTTTAAAATATCATCATACTTAATCATAATCCTAAATGTGAATACCTATATATTATATATCAGAAGTTTTTTGTTTAACTTACAGTCATATGCAGATTGCTCAGATATAAATAGTGTTTTTGCATATATAATCGTGTAGTACAGTAAGATAGCCCAGCAGAGTATGTACTTCCATTCAGGTTTCTTCCTGATTACCTGTTTAGATTCTAGAATACCCAGTATAGAGTTGTACTAGCCTCCTAGGAAGTTTAATATTTTTTTACCTTTCTTTTACTTAGTTTAGTCTATAAATTAATGTTAAAACTGGTCAAATTCTCCACAGGTGATGTGACATGTTTTCTGATGAGTAAACGTCTTAAAAATAATATCATATTTTCCTGTTAACTTTTAATTACCACTAAAAAATAAGCATTATAGAACGCATATATTTTCACTCAAGTGCATGTTTACAACAAAGAAAAAGAGTAAACCGTGTTATATATGGGAAGGTCCAACATTGAATATCAATGCTCCCATTAAGTAAAGAGCACACTCCTAATTAAAGCATTTTTTTTTCTTTGTTTCCATCTACAACATTCATTTAACTTGCTCGCATATGTTATGTGAAAACAAAAATCCATGCATAAAAAAAAGTTCTCAAAAATTTTCAGATGATCCTTTTTATCTCAAAAAAACTAGCATAAAAACTAACAAAAGAAGTTTTCTATTTTGAGGTTGAGATTGGATTTGGAACCAAGAGTGGAAATGATTCAATCAAGATCAGTTGGAGCCATTAATTCTAAGAAATAGTAGTTCAAAATTTTAATTATCAAACAAAATAATAAGAAGAAAAAATAGTTTATCCCTTGAGGTTTGGCATCAGTATGATTACAGGCCCTAAATTTTAATTTTATGTGAAATTTCCCTCCTGAAGATTGGTATTATGTTAATTTTCCTCTTAAACTATCATATGCGTCAATTTTCTAGTTGTAACTTCCAAATTTGTATCAAAATACCTCATGATTACCACAATCCTCAAACACATTAATTGGCCCATCCGTTAGTGGGTGGATTATTAGATCATAGGTAGTAGGTAGTTTTCAACTATTGTTATTGTGTCTTATAAAACCCTATTTAAGGGCTGTAATATACTAATATATATTAGCCCTTGATTAATAGTCATTCACATTGCCCCTTGATATTTTCCTTTCTATCTGATATCTCCTCTCTCCCCTCTAATTCCTTTGAATACAAGGTTATATCCCTTTCTCTCTCTAAGTCAATATCGACTTTTGCAAAAGTTCAATATTTCACCGAAAATCTAACTTCCTCTTATCCCTTGATGAGGTTGAGAGTCCAAGGTTTTAAATACCAATTTCTACCAATCTACTAGTCCACTAGTATATATCAATCCATACCAACACATAGTTCCCATGTTATGTATATATATATATATATCTATAGAGAGAGAGTACCGATCTTGAATTGGTACTAATACAAAGTCAAAATATTACAAACCATCCACTTGGCTCCAGCTGCCTCTCAAATATGTTTAATCGAATGTGGATATTGATATTTTCAAGCATCAAAGCTCTAGGGTACTCATTATCCACTTGCAACTTCCACTTTGTTGCACTCCCACATTACTCCTTTGCATAAGAACAGAGAGCTCACCAATCTCTCTAGCTCTAAAGAATTACAATAGCCTCACCCTCATGTCTTTGTCATCATCCACACTGCTGGCTCCCCTCCCTTCACAACTATAATTCTCATCCTTGACATATATTGCTCCTCTCACTCCTCAATGATCTTAACATCGGCAACAACCACCTCGACTAGGCCTGTCCATTAATCGGGTTAAACTAATAAACCGAACCGAACCGAATTAGGCGGTTCGGTTTGATTTTAGTGTTAATCGGTTCGGGTTGGGAGGAAGAAATTTTTAATCGATTCGGTTTCAGTTTTCGTTTTCCAAAATCAATGAAAACCGAACCGAACTGAATATGCATAAGTTAATTATTAAAATTAAAATCCTATTTCTATTTTGGCCCAACCAAACCCTAAATGGGCCCACTCGATCACGCCATTTGGCTCCCTCACGCCGTCTCTCCAAAATCCCTAAATCGACACACGCGACGCGACGTGACTCGTCTGCCCTCAGCGGCCTACATGGCAGATGGCGACGGCGTTCACTGGCAGAGGCGATGCTTGACTTCGAGAGGTGGCGGCGGTCAACTTCAGGCCGCTCACAGTCAGCGGCGAGCTCGATGCACTCAGATAGGAGATGGTTCCGGCGAGATCCTTGAGCGTGGGGAATGAGCAGGCGGCGGCTCGAGTTCTGTCGACGCAGACGACAGCGATGACGCCTGCTGGCGAGTGAGGAAGCAGAAGTCGACGGCGACGCCACGTGGAGCATCGGCAATAGGCGACAGCTTCAAGCATGGGCGCGGCTGTCAGGTGATCTTACCTGCGATTTTTTCATTTGTCCGTTCTTCTTTGGCAATGTCATATTCT
The DNA here is from genome assembly GCA_027563935.2 of Costus lasius. Taxonomy (NCBI): domain Eukaryota; kingdom Viridiplantae; phylum Streptophyta; class Magnoliopsida; order Zingiberales; family Costaceae; genus Costus; species Costus lasius. The sequence goes on from CM050452.1 coordinate 8,281,964, forward strand.
AGCTGAGCTTTTTGGTGATCTTTCTTGTGATTTTTTTGGCTCCTCCATTCGTTAGTTCTGTGGCAAACTTCTCTTCTTCATGGTCCAACGTCTCCTCTATTCTCCATTTCTCCAGTGTTTCCCCTCTATCTGGTTCCTGGCGATGTTCGGCGACGTGGAGAAAGCGGAAAACTCTAATGTAGCAAATTCGGTTTCAATCGGTTTGAACTGAACCGAACTGGACATTTTCGGTTCGGTTCAAATCAATTTTTGTATAATTCGGTTCGGTTTTCGGTTTGAGAAAAATTGAAAAAATTAAAACGGGTTGAGTCCAATCGGTTCGGTTCGGTTCGGTTCGGTTCGGGTTGAACCGATTGGACAGGCCTAACCTCGACAACCCCTTTCATATTATCTTCTTCATGATAGAAATTTTCCACTTCTACTTTAACAACATACTCATTGGACGCTCCAATGTAACCTATGCACCACCAAATGTCACCATGCCCCTTCCCCTTCTCCAAAGCCCACCCCCTCTCCCACATACGTTTACAACAACATACACAACACCCACTCATCAGCTTTTCCACTGCCTCTCCTCTCAAAAGCCCCCACATTCTTTGCTCCACTATAGATTTTCACCGTATATACATCTCTTATAGGAGGTTTGTCCTCTTTTCTAGCATCACCCACTTCATGCCCTATAGCTCAAGTTTGTCAATTTCTTCAAGAACAGTAGGCAAACATGACACGAGATTGGAAAAGGCACATAGTTAATGCTACCAAGATGGAGATGGTCACATATTTGCTTGCCTTTGCTCCCTCCTTTACACTACTCATTAATGCATTACGAATTGTTGTGACCCTACAATGTAACTACGAACTTGCCCTTCTCCCTTCCTTTAGACCAAGGTTTGAAATTTCGGATTAAACCAACTGAAATTTTTAGTTTGTCCAAGTCCAAGATGGGTCAGTAAAACTATAGCACTGTATTGATACAGTCGATTTTATTATAGCATACTAATTCAAGACCAGACCGGTATATCGGTTCGGATTGGTTTTTCAACTCCTATTTTACACGATAAAACCCTAGTTGCCTTCTTCTCCTCTGTTGCCAATGAGACAATTCTGTGTGCTCTGCATAACCCATATTCATGTAATTTGCCTATCCCCACCCTTCTCCCTTCCGTTGTTGCATTTGAGGCTCTCAACCTAAGCCATAGTGCACACTGAAAATGTGGTCACATGCTCTTGATTGCACACATATGCAGGAGAACCACAAGAGAAATAATAGAATGCTAAGAAGAAAGGAGATACAAAAAGTGTAGGAAAAACAAAAGAAGAGAGAAAGAAGTAGAAAAACAAAATAAACAAGAAAAGAAAAAATATAACAAAACAATATGGGAAAATATAAGAGTATGCATGTAGGTTTCCTTCAATAGGCATTAATCTTCATAGTCGCATGTTAACTTGCTAGAATCATTTTAAGAAGAGAATGATATGGTGTTAATATTAGTTTTATTTAGAATATTATGATCATGGGTAAGTGGATGGTCATTAGATTACAAATAGCCATTAGTTTTTAACTAATTGTTAATTGTGTAAATCCTATTTAAGGGCCTAAGTACTTGTAACACATTAACCTTTGATTAATAAACTACTGATATCTCTCTGAGTATCTTCTTCTCTATTTGGTATCTCCAAACTATCCCCTTCTAATCCTCCTAAAGGCAAGATTATCTCCTCTTCCTCTCTTTACATCTCTCCTCAACCGTCACTTCGCTTGCATCAACTATTCTAACATTGTATCATGAAATAAATGAATCATGAGTTATCATTAACTAACATATGACAATTTTGTCCTCTTTATTTTGAGGCATTTCACGCACATTAACAAGTGAAAGTTTCTATATAATGTTGGATGGTGTTTGGGGTGGAGATGAGGGATTGAAGCAAGTAAAAGTAATTTAACACAAATTTATAACTTTCGAAGAAAGTTGATAATTAACAAAATTTAGGGTACAAATGTATACAATTGTCAACAAATTTACACTATTGTCAAGCTTCACAACGCAAATTGACACTAATTAAACTTTAGGACCAATTAAAATGAGGCCAGACCTCAACTACAAAACTGCAATTTGTCCTTAAAAAATAGCTTAGAAAAATCTACAAAACCAAAGGACTAGAAATGAGGTACTAACATCATAGTTGATAAGGTATCGTGATTTTCATATAATCATATAAAACTAAAAGAAGTTATATGTAAGATAACATTGAAAGTGTAGCGTTGAAAATCATTAAACAAAATTGCATTTCTGATGCAAAATAGATATTATATCATGGCACAAGAAGATTCAAATTTTATCTAAATGCAGACAAGGAACTAGTGCTAATTATTGTAATATTCACAAATCTGTTAATATAGTAACTATAACCAGCATAAACATAAACAAATAAATGCAAACATAAAAAAAAACTTCAAGTTGGAGGCTATAGTTATCCAACCTTCAATGGCTTAGATGGCTCAGATTAGTATAGTGGAGACTGTCAGTCTGCTGTAAGAGAGTTTAATGTTTTAAATGAGCCGAGGCCACATAGAACACTTATATATTTAGTTCTCTGACACATTTAAGTTCATTATCTATGAACAATTACATAAAACATGGTCCGCTATACTTGCACTGCATAAAAGTTTTTGGCTCCTTCACCTTATAATTTACACAAATTTTGTTATTTTATATTGTCAAGAAACAAACTACAAGTCAATTTAAATCTCAATGGACAAAGAGTTCCACATCAACCAACTAGTGACAGCAACTGAGCTTCCAAACGACTCAAGATACTATTTGAAAAGTAAATTTTTTAGCTTGGAATAGAATAGAAAAACATAATATTTAATATCATTTTCTGGATTACTTTGACATAAGAAAACGAAACTTAACAGCAATTTCCGTACAGTGAAGGGCAGAGATCCAGCATGTGATTGTAGCTATTCATTCACTTATTTCAAGATTTCTTAAAGCAATTAAAATTACTGTTAGTTTCAATAACTACAGATGCTTTTACCTTGTCATAATGTAGACCTATTCCAGCCAATGCCAAAAGTGTCAGGTCAGTCGCAGCCACAACATTGCTGCAATAGGAAAACAACAAACGTTCCACTAATCAGAACATTACAGAAAGTGAATAGATTTTTGTCCACATTAGAAAAGCGAAAAAAGAAAACCTGATTTGTCGAACAGTTGCACCTTTTCTACCATGGGAATAGAACCATTGAAATATGCCATGATCATATGCAAGCTTCCATATTGCACCATGACCTCCAGGTTTGCAGACAGGTGAGAGTGGTTTTGTTATTAACCACTGACCATTTTCAGCAGCCAAAACTGGCACCAGAGGCTTAGAGATCACATAAATTGGAGAATTAGTTAAGAGGTCAATATAGAAACGACTGAATGTCTAACTATGGAAGATTTCACAGTTGTCCTTGCAACCCTACACATTGGCACAATACCTGCTCAAAAAGACGAAAATTATCTTGGCTTCTCCCAAACCATCTGAGTTTTTCACAAAGTGCAACTATGTGATCATGATTGTTCTTCACTGAGCTCGTCATTATTGCAACAGGAGTGACACATTGTTTCCCATAGATCTTGAAATAGAGGAACTCCCTAGCCTGAAATTCAGTAGATAATGAACATGAATGAATGAACTAAAATATTGTTTAAGTAGACAAATCAATTTTCCCATCAGGAAATTTAAACTATCATATGATTTTCTGATAAATCAAATAACTTCAAAAGAACTAAAAAAATTCTCAATGTCTCATATCTACAAAGCAGTTTATTTCATACTAACTCGTACATGGGATATGTATTGGTTTGACCATATTGGTATACGAAATATGGACGGTACCAATCCGGTATATATGTACATATCTATCATTTATGCTATGTCCAGCAAATACAAATACACCAATATATACCAAGATTGAAAACCTTGGTTCTTGTTACTAAAAAGTAATTCACATAGATAAAAGAGAATTCTAGTGGGAACCATGGTTTGTATTTAGTAATACCAACTAACCCTACTAGTGTACTGATCTTGGACCAAACATCCATATAGGTCAAAGTTTACACTCTCAATTTATACTGATGTACAAGTCCAATGTCAACCAATAGATACCAAAATGTGGCACCAACAGTACCACCTAGCTTATATTAAACATATAATTATATATACATATATATAGTATCAGATTGGTATACCTGTACCTGTACTGGTTAGGTAAGGACCGGTTTTTAAAACTCTAGTACTAATACTTGCCAACGGATACAAACAATACTAGTGTACCAACACACATAATATATATATATATATATAATGTACTCAAAGTTATTAACCAACTTAAAAATAATTATTATATAAGTATAAAATTACTTTTATCCATCCAACTATATTTTATTAAAGAATTTGAGATGAAAACTAAAAAACGAAGTTTAGTTAATTGAAGAGGGCACCCATTTAAATACTTAGGTCAGATTCAATTATGTAATAGAGTACCAAATCAGGTGTTAATGAGTTTGAGTATTGGGTTTGCTTAATCGAGTTGGGTTTAGATTTGGGGTAAAAAATTTGGGGAACCTGACCTATTGTCATTCAAAGACCAAGTTTTAAAATCCTTTAAAATTTGTGTGTTTGGGTTGGGGGTATGCAACATAACTATATAGGAATATACTTTTTGGGGAAAACTTCAGGGTTGAAATTCTCCAGCGTAAACATCAATACAAATTTCTCTGAAGTTAGTGGGAGAATGCAACATAACTGTATACGATACAAATTTCTCTGAAGTTAGTGGGAGAATGCAACATAACTGTATAGTAATGAAGAATGGTTAGGTATTTTGATGCATGGTATTGAAAAGCTTTTGGATTTAAAATTTTCAGCATAAATATGGATACAAAATTCAATGAGGCATCAGAAGGCATTAAGAACGCTTCTTAGTCTAGTCAGTGGGCCTGAAAATGAGAAAATCCATGTTACAGAATGTCTATGGACTTTAAACATTTATTTGCACTAAATGAACTATGATGACATTTTAAACATGCATAGAAAAAGAAGCGAAGCAAACTGACTAGTTTACTTCATGCCCTGTCCTTTCATTATGTTGTATATGAGGTCCACACGTGTTTTTTTTTTTCCAAAATTTGGCTGAAGTGAAATTTCATAAAGAATATTAACCAACTAAATATAGTACACTTGTCATTCTAGTCGGCTGTATTGTGTATCTTTAGTAGAGATACGAAATAAATGCCATTAGTGTGTATATGTATGTTCCCTACGGTCTCAGCAAAAAGAAAGTTCTAGGTACAAAGGTTAAACTCATGTTTTTGGTGTTAAAAATTACCCATCAAATAGTGTCCAAAGAAAATCTTATTTAGCTCAGATAGCTGGAAGAGGTTATCTAATGTTGCTTTATTTGTTGTATTCTTCTCAAAGTTCTAGAGCAAAGAATTAGAGGAACTACTTTGTACCTGGAGATCTCTAATTAAACCTTCCAATAGAGTTCGTCCACAAAAAGGAAGTAGTGCAGCAGGAAGACATTCACCTGTGTCAAAATCAACCAATCCAAGTCGGTCACCTGCACCACCAAGTGGATAGATTTCACCTAGTTCTGGTAAACCCTACATCAATAGCACAGAGTCAACGACTTCAAAAACTTTACACAGCAGCCAAATTTCCAAAAGGACATCCATCTATTGAGCATTTAAGCTAACCTTAATTCCCCATAAAGCTGCTTGAGATGCATCATTTGTATTATCCATCAGATCAAGTCCTCTAGGAACATGAAGCTTTACGTGATCTCTCTGAGCATTATGAGAATGAAAATACGCATTTTTGGATTGCCCATTAACTTTAGATGGTGAAAGAAGTTGTAAAGCTATAACTTGATACCTAGTAAAGTAAGAAAAAGGAAAAACAGTAATTACAATCAATCATAAAAATCTTAAAAATTGCATGTGATTCCTTCATAATTTACTCAGATTTAAGGGAATTTTCAATTGGATTAAGGTACAAACATCAAAGTATATTAAAAATTGAATCATATAAGCAATGAAGTATTAGTTATGTTATACACTTAACTAGGAATTCATCTTATGCACAAGTCGAGGCATTGGGTATTACCAAAGGTAAATTATACATATATACATATATATATTTTGGATTAAGGTACAAAACATCAAAGTATATTAAGAAATTGAATCATATAAGCAATGAAGTATTAGTTCTGTTATACACTTAACTAGGAATTCATCTTATGCACAAGTCGAGGCATTGGATATTACCAAAGGTAAATTATACATACATACATCTATATATATATATATATATATATATATATATATATATATATATATATATATATATATATATATATATATAATGTTTTAGCGGTACTGACCTTTCATATCATTTTATAATTCCAAATTAGGGAAACTACTAATTATGAAAGCTTGCTTAATCAGAATAGTAATCTCCTTTCTTCAAACAGGGATACTTCTTTATTTTAAGGAGTTATTTTCAGTTATTTTGTATTCTTTACATCTTCATTATCGCTCCTTGTACGTTTCATTACAAGATATACCCCTTGCACTTGGTTCTAAACAGATAAGTCATACTATAATAGAATCCTGTATGAAGTCACTGTAGTTCATACGTTCGGTGCTATTTGAAAATTAACAAATAAATACTCACCCAATGATCCCTCCAATGCAATCATAGAATTGTTCGACCTCCCTCAGAACTTTCAAAAGCTTACTCAGCCGGTCAAATTCGATATCCCCAATGTCCTCCTCGATAAGTCCATTACCTCCAAACCCGTTCCCATCCAAGCTCCACTTCCCAACCATATCCGCTAGCGTGTAGAACGCGGTCCGCAGTGCGCTCCGTTCTGCCGGGTGCAGCTCGCCGCCCCATTCCAGCTCGGAGCCGAGAACGTGCTCTTGGCCGGCAGCGACCAGGCATTTGATCAAGTGCTCCTCGAAAGCCTCCAGCCGATCCAGAAGCGAACTAGCAGGCGACGCGAAGAAACTCCTAACCCTAGCATCGCTATCAAGAACGCTGATACGCTCCGCGAGGCTCCTCGCCGCCCGGACACGACTGCGGAGGGCGTCGAGCCGGGCGATTTCATCCGCGAAGTCGAATTCCGGCACCTGCGGGTGCTCTACGGGGGCTGTGGATACGCGGAGAGGACGAAACGAAGAGGAAGAAGACGACGACAGACACAACAGGGTGGATATGGAGGGCGTCCGTCGGAAGACGGTGCGGTGTCGGGGGGATAGCAAAGGGAGGGAGGGAGAGGAGATGGATTGAGGGGAGAAGAGGTAGGAGTGGCGACAGGGAGCGGACGTCGACGCCATTGGCGACCAGGTGGTTAGGCAGACAGGAGAGGAAGTTTATTCGAGGAAGAAGGGGAAGTGAGGTTTCAACGGCAAACGGGGGACTTGAGAAGGAGTGGGACGGACGGGATAAGAGACTGAAGGTCAAGCTCAGTCGACTTCCGCAAAACCGAACTGTGGCCCACCAATTATCCAATAGAAATCCAGGTGGCTACAAGAGTGACTTTGCATAGGTTGGAAAGATTTCCCTTTCGCACGGAGAGGGAGGGAATTATAAAGCATATGCTTCGGGCCCTCGGCCAGATTCTTGGCCCACTTCGCAAGCTTCCAGCAGCCAACTGTGAGTTGGTGCCCGCTTCTCGCTAGTGGCCTAGATTTATGAACAGAGTTTTTTTAAAAAATATATATATTTTTTAGAACTTCTCTAATTTCAAACATAATTTAAAAAATATTAATAATTATTTATAGGTTTCTGAAATCATTATAAATTAGCTTGCAAAGTTAGTTATATTCTGTAGAATGAAATTCACGGTGAAAAGGATGAAAAGAGTAATGAATTTAGATGACTTTTTATCTTTTTCATTGTGGATTTCGTTTTATAAAATATACTTTAAGGACAAAATAAATGAGTAAATTTTATTGTATAATCGTGTAGCTATTTTTATATTTTTACTTTTTATTATTAAATAATTTTATAATTATTTTTTATTTAAAAATTATTTAAAAGCAGTTTAAAAGTGAGGCAAACATCCTTATAGAATCACCTCTATAGAATTATTGCTCTGCAAACAGTCTCCCGCAAATTTGCCGCGGTGCCGCCTTTCCTCCCCTTTGCAGCGTTCAAATAATCAGATGTCCCGGTCGACTTCGGAGCCGTCGCCGTCCTCCGCGCGCTTCCAGAATCCTAGGTGAACGATCCACAAACACTCTTTTCTCCCCGTATATATATATTTTTCCGTCCGCTCCTTCTCCACTAGCTTCGTTCTTGATCATTCCGTCCGCTCCGCCAGATTTGACTGCAGAACCCTACGCACACTGGAGTCAATCCCGGTCGATGTGCAGCATCGTCTTGAGATCATATCGTTCTCGCGGGATCTCCTGCGGATAGAAGCCTTTTCCGTAATGGTCGCTGATGCCAGTGGATCCGAAGCTCGGGACCGTAGAACACTTAGTCGGGGCTTTTTTTGTTGCCGGGGAATTTGATGTGAGCTTCTTTTTTTTTTCCCCATTTGAGTTCATATGATTTTATTTTTTAAAAGTCGAGGAAGGATGGACATCTTGGCTTTCTTAGGATTTCTACTTCAGAAAGTGGGTTTGGTGTATGTGTTGATCGGAAATGGTTGATGAGAAAGTGGATAGATACCTTTGCCTACTGAGGTTAAATCTACGAAGCTATGACAAAAAAAAATCTTTCGATAGGATGTTGCATTTACTATATGTTTCTCATTATAGTGGGAAGTTTGGAAGTGGTCAGTAGGTTTTCATTAATACGGAAAACAAATTAACAAATCGGCCCGATCCACATATATTAAATTAATCTATAGTTCTATAAAATTGATATACTGCGTGTAAGGATGAGCTTATTATATATCTTATATCTCAAATGCAAATTTTGGTATTAATTTGATGTTTTTGGCCTCTATCTTGGTATGTTATGCCTAGATAATGAATAAACCTTGGTTCACTTTTCTTCGGTGCTAAAATATTTGAATAAATGAAGAATTACTCTATTAATAATTTTGAACACAGAAGCGTTGGAGCCATCCGTGCTTATTTTAATGTTCAAAACTGCAGATTTGTCTGCATAATCTGAAACAATTATTGACCTTTTTTTCTGATCTCAGATTCATTTGACTTAAAGTTATTCTCCAAGCGTGTTGTTCATGAGTTAAAAATGTCTGTTTTTCAAGATTTTCTTGGTACTAAAATATGAAGTGATATCTTGCCTCTTTCCACTAGTAAAGTTCAGTTATAATTGTGATTCTTCATAATCTAGTTAGTTTCAAGCACATTTTATAATTGCCATCTTTCTCCTCTCTTATTTATCATTCTCGCTTCATGCAATCTTTCATTTGATGTAGCCTGTTACATATGAAACAAGCTAGTGTGGGTGAAAAATTACCTTTGTTGCTTGTATGTATGCTCTCATCACGAGGCTTTCTTCAGTAGTTGACCAACGTGATACTGCTGCCATTCTGACTTTAGTTTTTAGATGTTTTGTGCTCATGGTTATAGTCTACATAGGAAATAGAACATATCGTTCATGTCACACTTGTGCTCATGGTTGCAATCTACATAGGAAATAACATATCATTCATGTCACATGGTTGATCTCCAACATTAGTTAAGAGGAGTTGACATACTCAAGGACTGTACCACGTAGTTGTTGGTTGGAAAGAATTGTGCTTTTAGCTCTTTAGCACATCCTAATCTTGGGTTTAAGCTAGCACACATAGTGACTTGATCTTTGTTAGGAATGCTTTAACTCTCATAGAAATTTTCTCTGTCACATGCTGTATATGAACTAGAATATGTAGTAAATTATGGAATGCAAATTTTGGCAGCTATGATGGAAGGGTAAATGGACACCATTTTGGTTTGCACGAGCACTCGCTTGAGTAGAATTCTCCATGTGGTTCTTAACTTAGAAATCAATGTTGATAGTTTGCTCTCCATCTGCAATTTCAAGTCTGTCACTTAATGTGATAGTTTGTTCTCCATCTATGAGGTTCTCAATTTGAAAGAAGTCAAGACAGTCATTCCGCCATTCCGCCATTCTTCAATTCCTTCAAATGGCATTCTAACTAGGATTTTGGAGCATGTTATTCTTTTGTTGATTGCATGTGATACTACTAATGCATATAAGGTTAGAACCTTTGTAGAAATTTAGGCTCTGATACCAATTGTTACGTGTCTGAATTTTTATGTAGAAGGATAAATGTCGGGGTTGGATTGACTCATCAAATCTGTCTGTCAGCTTGTCACTATCAAACTCATCAAAAAACACAACACCACAAAGAACACAAATTGAGTGGCTAAAAACTCTAAATCAACTCTATGAAGAAGAATTAGAAAACCAATGGTAAGAAGGCAAATTACATACCTGCCTCACTATACATCTAATCATTCACATTACACATTTATCACTTTTTTTGCAGGCCCAAGATAAATTATATAGAGTATAGAGAGTTGGATGAGCCTCCTTATGATTGGTCATATATAGACATGCCAATTGTCATTAGCAGTTTAAATCTTGTCCAATAACTACCCACAACTATTCCCACCTGTGCATAGATGGTCGCATATCCTCCATATGTATGTTCTTCTATTTTCGTTCACGCACTTGGTGTACAAGATGTCGCTCCATCATATGGACATTCCACTTGAGTCCACACTCCGTGATTGCTTTATACTTTAAATGCTTGAAGCGTTCAATTCAGATTGTTCCCAAGTATGGACTCACATAGCATACCCTCACTTATCGAGCACCAACCATTAGTTTGATGCTTTTGACTTGCTTTACATCAAGATTTTTTGTGCTGCCACTTATAGTGTCTTTCCCATCTAGTTGTTTGCGATTTCCGCCTGCACTTTTAGCAAAGCCAACTTTTGTGCATCAAGGTCTTACCACATGGTATTCACTGATGGCACCTTCACTTTGAGCTACCAATACTTCAAATATTCACCCACTTGTCCTGCATAAATTAATATCATTATTGATTTTAAATTAGTTTCTTTTTGTCTGATTATGTTCATTTTCTGTCTTCACTTCGCATTTACATTCATATAGGAAGATCAAAGCTACCAACTAACAGACTAAATCGAATATCAAGAGACCGGTTTGGTCCTATATAATATAAAACTACAAAAACCGATGAAATTGATTTGTCGATAAAAATTATAATTGGTGGGTCCATGATTACTCAGCCGCCTCGATTTTAAAAACATAACCGATAATAAAAATCTTCCCTCTTCAATTAACTTCTTACCAACACATCGCCAATAGCCGCATCCCTCCACACTCCTGCAGTAGACTCAACTATATAAATACCCCTCATCTTTCTTCATTTCTTCTCCTACTACTTGTCATGCCCTGTCTCCTTCATTTCTCCCATTTCATGGTTCGCAGAAATGATGCAAAGTATGGAAGAATCCACTAAGCTCAGGAGGGATAGCGCCATCGATGTGCAAGTTGTATAGGCTAACCACATCCACTGCAGGCGCTATCTATCCTGAGTTTTATGGGCTCTTCCTACTGATCGATCTTGAACTCTTTATAATGTGTTGGTTATTCCAACTTCAGTCCACCCAAGGTAACTTAATTTGATACTTATCTGGTGTGGTCTCTCTGCCACATTACCTGTTCTTCACTTTCCATCTCGTTTCTTGATCTTAATGAGAGGCTTTTGTCTCATATACTGAAGTTATCTTTAGTGTGTTCTTCAATTAAGTGCTGTTTCAACTCCCACCCAATCAACTCTGTTTCCATTTCTTGTTGATTCATGCATCCAAGAAGATAAGGTAACTCACATTCTCTAATAAAATTTTCTGAACAAGATATTAGTTGAGCAATTGTCATTCAATTCCCATCAGAAATGTAACTGATTTGTATTTATTTCTCCATAAATTCTTCCGTGTCTGTTTCCAACCATTTTAATTGGAGGAGAGAGGAAGGGAGCACCGCTGAATGTGAATATCATTGATGAGAGCATGTGCAGAGGCTTTACTTTAGCTGACTCCTGGGTGCTGTGCCATATTAGCTTTATACTATCTTTGGCTTCAAGAGTTAATAATTCAATTTGATCATATTTAATCTTAATTATGTGTAGTCATTAATTCTCCATTGACTGCTGGCTGCTGCTACTATGCACTTGTTCCACCGGCGTCTATATGTAGACTCTTAAAGCTACTATCATGATTTAACACCACTTGTGTGAGAGCTGGACGGAAATTCAGCACATGAATCAAAGTACTCAGAGACTGAGCTATTTTGGGGTGCTGACTGCTGAAGATAGATCTCAAGTTTACGACCTATGCTAGTTTATCATGTTAAAATTTAATTAAATGGTTAGAGAAGAACTAGCCAAATTCATGATTGACTATGAGATTTTTTAACGTTAAGAATATAGGTATATTATTGAGGGCATGTTTTAATTTGAACCTGAAAGTTTTATACTGTCTCATTTCACAACAATCGCTGAAAATTTTAAAGAGCATTTCAATGATTTTGATAAAACAACAATTGTGTAGTTAAGGTGATCATTTGGTGGACATAGCCTGGGAAGTAGATAAAAATAGTCACTTAATTCATTCATTTGTTAAAACTTACATACACAGAATTCGTTTTGTCCTATTGTTTTTCCAAGGAAAAACTCCACCATGAATTATACTTTGGTGCCTTCTTGAACAATTTTAATTGTTCCTTACATAGTTTATAAGCACTTGATCAACGTTGACTGAAAAAGGGAGGATTTGTTCATGCTTGATCAATCGAATCAGGAAGGTCATGACTAATGTCAATGGCCTGTCACATTAAGACATGGAATATGTTCTGAAAGAGCTAGTGAAACTTTGTCGACTCATTCAATATCGGATGGATCCATCGACCTGATACTATTAAAAGAGTTTAATTATTCGAACAAATATAGTTTTTTCAACATAATCAACTACTTTATCATCAGTGTGCCTTTGGTTGGACATTTGACCCATGTACTTTTATCAGGGTTGAAAATATTGGTGTAAAAATAAGATGGTCGAGCCAAACCAATTCAAACTTTCACTTGCTTGAGGTTGCTTACCTATAATTATAAACAAGCTTGTCTTTTTTTTTTTTCTGATAAAACTATGTACGTTAAGCCATTTCATCTCGAGCTTGAGCGTGAGCTCTATTCAAATTAATGAGATGTGAGACATTGCCTGCACTCGGACAGCTGTTCCATAACCTGTTGCACTTAAATTCTGTGAATCAGGCAGTACATTGATGGGCTGCCATCATTTATCATCTTCACATGGATCCCAATGGGTCAGACCACCAACTTGATCATGACTCTGAAATTCTGTGCTACAACTGTCACAAGCAGTAAATACTCAGACATCATTTCTAAATCTAATAATTATACATATATATTACAAAATGTGATCAGAAAGGTCGCCTCGAGCATGTGCCTGAAGCATGCAAGAGGTTGAGCAATATGAAGGCAGTGGTAATTGCTTCTTAAATGCCTCTGCACACATGATGTTGTGACATAATTGCTTCGGGTCCATTTCACATTTTCACTGTTTGTGGATTTTATTCTTCATATATATTGAACAGAGATTTCATCAGCTCCTGTGAGAGGACGCATCTTCTTAATTCTGTTTCCTGCTTCATGAATGTTCATTTTCTGAGCACAGGAATGACTGTCCTTCATACTTGGTTGGAGGACCGCGTAGCATGTTTACTGTAAATATACTCTGTGCCAACATTCAAATCTTCCTTGCAACTGACAAGTAAATTTTTTTTTCTAATAGTCGTTTGTGGGACAGTTCAAGGCCAAAAGTATCCAATAGGAAAAGGTTCACATTTATAACTCGAGAGGCTGGTGAGGTACTGGCCTGCTTTGCCTCTCTCTTCTCTGAAGTAGTGGAGATTAAACTTGTGGGAATTGATCCTTGGGGGAAAAAGCTCGTGGGAGTTGATTGTTAGTCCAATGCAGAGGCAATATCTGAACAGGACTACTGGAGCTCTTATATCTTAGCTCTTCAACTTATGGAAAGAAACAAATAGGGAGTTGATCGATAGCATACTTCACATCCATGTGTTGCCAGAACCCTCATCGCTTAACCCTTACACATAGTGTCACGGATTTAGATTTTACCTAAGAAAAAACCCTTGACGGAAATGGGATGTATCGTAGGGTGATATTGCGTTGCTACTATAATAGATAGTTAGCCTCGCTGCATACAATATCTTAAATTTTAGTGAATACAAGCAATATACACCAAGACATAATATGTTAAGCGAATTCCTTACAATGATAGAAGCCCATGAAAAACTAAAAGTCATTCACTAAAAGCAAACAAGCACCTAGGTACTTCATAAGCTAAAAATTTCATTATGCTTAGGCTAATTTTACATAATCAATTTTTCACCGTATGAAATTTATGCACTCATAAGGATTCACCATGTCTTGGAATAGCTCTCAACATCTTGCTACCTATGTACTTCAAAATAAGAGTATATACATTATTTACACAAGTGTGTCATATTTGATTATACGAGTTACACTGCAAATCACTCTATCTGTGGTAATATAATAGAGTTTCTTGCAAACTCAACATACAAGTATATATTTTATTTTAATGGGTTTTTTTAAAAAAATAAAACTATACTTTAAAAAATTCAAAAGTTTTTATATTATTTGGAACTGGGTTAAAGATATTTTTGAGAATTTATATATTATCAAATCTTAAATTACAAATAAGCTCTTACAAATAGTGACATGTATATTGCATTTTAAATTTTAAGCTCATCATCACAACTCTCTTAGAAAAACTTGCCCATTTTGACCAACCTTTAAATTGAAAATTCAAAATGACAATAGTCCTTGTGCCTTATAACATATGGTACTTATTCTTATCTTGTATTTGCAATTTTGTCTTACATTTTAAGATTTTGATTTGGTAATGCCTTTTATGAACATGGCTATCTCAATCATTCCTAACTCTTTCAACTAAAGTCCTTATGGCAAGGTAGTAGAGATTCATATAATAATCGTAAACGACAATAAGGTATCACCACGACGGCTAATTGAAGTATTTGTCGGAAACCTAGTGAGATTCTGCACTGATCAGTGATAATTATTCAATCAGCCTCAATTTGGTTAACGTAGGGGTTGAAAATGGAAATTCACAGTATAAAGGGTCCGCACCTGGAAATTGCTTCCCTTGAAAAAAACACAGTTCTTGCGTGGTACACTGGCACGCATATCAGGGGCACTTTCTTGAATATAGAAGTAGCAAGGGGTAGACACGATATTTCACTTATTTTCTCACCGTCGCCTTCACCTGCCCCGATTTCTTTTCGCCGAGCCTTTGAGCCCTAATCTTACCTCGTCCGACCGTCGATCGTCGCGGAATTACCACACAATGGACGAAGAGAACATTGGACCTTTCCGCCGGACATCAAGCCGGACAAAGAAGATCGCCGCCAGGATGGCCGCCGCACTGGCCAGCAATGATAACAGGACCCAGGTGGATTCCGTTGCCGTTCCTTGTATCTTCTAGTTTGGTCATCGTTTTTTTAATTTGTGCAGTATCAAATCCCATGTGATTTTTAGTGGAATTGTATGTACTAAACATCATTAGATCCTCTTTCTGTTTCCTCTGTCAATTATACATTTATACTGCTACTAAGTGTTCTTGTCTGCTCATTTTCATGTTTGTGCTTCTGATGTAATTGAGTTTGGCGTTATATTTAGTATTTGCAGTTAATTTCCCGTTCTGCTCTAGGTTTGGTGCTTTTTTTTTTTCCTTAGCTAATTCGAGTTTTTTCAATTATTTGGTACTGAAGGCAGCGATTGCACGCCTTGAATCTTTGGAAAATGATAATGCGGGAGCTGAAGTTTTGGAAATCAATGACGACGACGACGCTTCTTTGGATGATGATGATCAAGGTTGATTTACATCTCTCTTGCATTGGAATTTGTAGTATTCTTATTGTCTTTGCGATTCAGTTTTGAATTAGTTTATTATATAGAGAGTCTGTATGTTATAAAATATCCAAAATTATTGCACAGAAATAATTAGAAACATCCAAAATGTTCGTCTGTGAGAAAATAAATTCCATAAAGTTTGCTCATATTTAAACTGCCAGTGTCCATGGAACCGCTCTTTTTGACTATAAAGCATTATTCGTAATGTGGCATGCCCATTTCTTGTTCTCTTCCCTAAATCCTTTATACTACTTGCATGCTCTGATATGCCTTATGGTAGAGGTCATTTGGGTAAGGTTGCCTCCTAACCTGTAAACTCATGATTCCTGTGATCTATTGTGTATAGACTACTGCCTAAGAACCTTGCTTACCCGTTAGGTACTTGATGCTGAGTCACCCATCTACCCAAGAGCTTGCAATGCCCTTACTGCAGCTCTGTAGGCCTACAGTGGAACTGTGGAAGTATCCACCTGTTATTGCTCACCACACACTACCCAAATCACACATCAGTCCACCCTTGGGCTTTTAGGAAAGAGTACATACCTGCTTTGGTACCACTCACCACACGCTAGTCAATTGAGATGGTGTTTATTCTCAACTTATTAGCCCATCGATTACCTTTACTATTAGAGTGGGTCATCTTGTGGTAATGATTTGATCAAGATTCAAGAGTATTGCTTCATCTGGAGCTTTCTTATCCACCTCCATGCCAAGTCATGCATTGACCTAGCCTTGGTAAAGCTATCTTACTCATTGATTATGACTTGAGCAAGAATATCACACTCCTGCAGCTTGCCATGTGTTCCATGTGGAATTGCGGAATCCTTGAATCTTAATCCTAGGAACAAGGTTGGCCTGGACAAAGGGGCCACATAACTAGCGACATTATATTATAGATATAGAATACTTAGTTCTTCAGCCTAAGGCTTGGGGTTCATTCCTCAACCTATTCCCTGGTTTATATCTTCTACAAAATACATCGTGCTTACAAAATTGTCAAATCTTCATTTGGTTTTTATTTATGGGACAAATGTATCCTCTATTAGGATTTAGATTCTTCATAAAGGACTGCTAAAAGTGGAAAGTTAATTTCCAGTTCCTGCCTGACCGTGATTTTCAGCACCTCTTCATAAAGCCCTGATGTCAAAATCCCTAATCAATCCACAGTAACTCATATTGTGGCTCAAGGCTGTGCTCTTCTTATCAGCAACAATAGGTTTCCCTCTCAGCATGGGATGTCTCTCATGATATCAAGGAAGTCAATAAATTTGTAGCAATATATATCAAAACACAATTCTTGTTCACTTATGGCAAACCTGAAACTAATGAAGCTTTGTCATATACCTCTGCATAATGTCTTCCACCATTTAATCCAACTTTAATTTGTGGGGATATCTTATCAGCTTATTATCATATGAAGCTACTTGTGGCTCCAGACTGAACAGCCTTTATCCTGGCAGAGGAAGTTTGCTTGCTGAAGTATCGTTAATTATAACTCAGTTTTAAGTATTAAGGCATTTTGGTTTCATTGATCAGAACTCACTGTCCCTGTTTCATTTTGAAAATGAAGAAATTAAGAATCCCCGGGTTGAATGAAAAAAAACTGTTAGATACTTTACAGCTAACTAATGTTCATGGTTTTGGTCTTCTTAGCAACTTTAAGAAGAGAATAAAAATGAGAGTTTTGTTTCTAGTTCTATACCAATTATTCCCTTTCCTCTCCTCTTATCTAGATATCAAAACATGTGTATAAATAGTTTTCTTATGCATAAGTACGAGTATACTAATTTATAAAGCAGAGGAAAACTTGGTGTGCCTGTTAGAAAGGTGTTTGTTTATCACTTGAAATCATTTTGACTTGTGCATTCTTGTTGAGCACACATTTTCGGTTCATCTTTGTAACCTATTTTAGAGCGCAAATTTGTAGTTGATCAACAATACTTTTTTGGTTTGAACTGTAAAATCATATTCTAGAAGCAATCAATTCTTCACTGTTACGCTTAATTTGACTTGTCTTATTTTGTTTTTCGTAATTGCTACGGTCTCAGCTATTTCCATAAGTTCTCCTTGTAACCTTTGTCAAAATAAACTTCTTGAATGCCTATGCTAGTAGCAATCTATTTTTTTTATATATAAATTCTTAATTTTCTTGTAGCATATGCTCAAAAGAAGCAATCTAAGAACAAACGTAAGACTAGGCAAGCAAAAGCACTTGAAAATGCAAAGAAAGCACCCAGGACATTTATGGAGCTGTTACAGGACGTGAGGGCATACCATTATCTCTTAATTATAGCGTCTTCCCTCGTCTATTTCTGATACCAATTACTTCGAACAGGCTAACTTAGAGGCTTTGCCTCCGCATGTTCCTACCTATCTGAGAGCTGCAGTTGGCCCTCCAACCATTACTTCCCGTAGGCATTTCTGCACTGTCTGTGGTGATGCTGCGAACTATACATGCGCGCGATGTGGAGTGCGATTCTGTTCGTGTCGTTGTCAAGTTATACACAACGATACTCGGTGTTTAAAGTTTGTAGCTTGATTTCTGCTTGTCCGCTGACTTGAGGGTTAGTGATTTCATACATGATTTTGCAATTATTAGAGTTTTTCATCCCTATTCATAGAATATTTATTTTGTCTTTTTGATCTCTTAGCTGTGTTTAATATATAGGGATGGCCCGCCCTTGTATGTGCTTATGTCCCGAATTATCTATTGTTGAATGCTACAAATTTACTTGGATTTTTTTTTTTGTTTACAAGGGTCTACTTTGTCTCAAGGAAAATGGTACGTTTACGGTCTGTTTCAGAGGAGAGAAACAAAGAGGGAAAGGAAAGAAATAGAGTTTTTTCTTTCCATTTCCTTAGTTTCAAAGAAGGGAACGAGAGAAGGAAAGGAACAAAATCTATTTCTTTTCTCTCCTTTTGTGTTACCTCGAAAAGAGACGGAAATCATATTTCCGTTCTCTCATCCAAAACAGCCCGATGCTCGCAACCGCCCCTTCGCCCGAGCTCGCCAAAACAACCTGATGCTTGCTGTCGCCCGTCGGCCCGAGCTCGCTGCCCCTCTTCTTCTCCGCCCATCTTGCCCGAGCTCACTGCCCCTCTTCTTCTCTGCTCATCTCGCTCGAGCTCGCCGCGACGCCGCCCCTCTTTTTCTCCACCCGAGCTCGCTGTTGCCCCTCCGCTTGAGCTCGCCGCCCCTCTTCTTCTCCTCGGCCCTCACCATCTTGCTGCCCCTCTCGCAGCCCAACCATCTCGCCCGAGCTCGCTGCACTCGCCCATCTCCGCCAGAGCTCGCTGCCGCCCCTCCGCCTGAGCTCGCCGCCCCTCTTCTTCTCCTCGGCCCTCACCATCGATGCTGCTACCATTCCACAAAATAGCCTGAGCTTGACGCCCGAGCTCGTCCGCGGAAGCTCGTCCTCCCCTCTCGTCCGCAGAAATCTCTTTCTCCCATCTTGATGCCTTCGTCCGCGGAAGCTCGTCCTTGTAGTTGGATTTCGGGGAAGGTCGACTCCTCAGCTCCCGCAATCTCGCCGACCCTTGCTCCCGTCTCCCCCTTGAGCAGGAAGGCAAGAGCTGACAACACGAAGGCGCGGATGAAGACCTGTGAAGCAGCAGACGCCGACGATCCTAGCGATGGAGACAAAGATTTGGGTTGATTTTGACTGGTCAAAAATTAAAATGTTTCTTTCCTTTCACCACCGAAACACCAGGCATGAAAGGGAAAGAAATTATTTCTTTCCTTTCTATTTCCATTCTATCCTCATTTCTTTTCTTTCTTTATTTCTATCTTTTCTTTGAAACATACCGTTAGTATCTGTCACAAAAGAGAGAATGTCTCAGGGTATGACAGTGGAAAAAATTTCTTCGGCAGACCTCTGCTGAAGAATTCTTGTGCAGCCCCTCCATCAACGGTGTTGATGGTGTGCACAAATCTCAAAAAAATGACTGTTTGCACAACCCTCAACACCATCAACACCGTTGATGGGGGGCTGCACAAGATTTGCCGAAGAAATTTTTTCATGATGGTGCTTCGATGTTTCGAAGAGGCAAGCACAATGACGCATACATTTCTAGTGTGAGGTTCAAATTCATTTGGAGCGGGCCAACACAAATTTGGATTGGGCGACGGCCCAATCCATCAGTGGCTAAAGCCTAATTCCTAGTCAACAGAGGGAATTGACCAAATCGGTACTTCATCCGCGTTGACAAAATCAACCAAAGGAGGCGGACGCGGACGGCTTCGACGGCAAAGTCCTCGGTGTCCTCAGCGGCATCATCGGCGACACGATCGATGGCGCCGACAGCGGTGTATTCTTCGACGAGGACGATTGCGGCTTCACCGGCGCTGACAGTGGCTTCGACCCAGGCGAAGAAGGCAGGACCGAATCAGCGGGATTCGGCTTCAGCAAAGGCAGAAGTCCAACGAGGCGCTAGCTGGATTTCCAAAGGGGACATCTTCCCCATCCTTAAAGCTTTAGGTGAGCCATCGAGGAGGAGGCAGAGAGGAGACGACTCCCTCATACATGAGCGCAGCAACCTCTTCCCAGTCTCCGTCCAAGCAAAGAGGAGGAGGCGGAGGCGCCTCCCCCGACGATGGCAGCACCGACGATGTGCGATTTGTAAGTCGACAGCGAGGGGCCGTCGATGAGAGAGAGAGAGAGAGAGAGAGAGAGAGAGAGAGAGCGAAACAAGGAGAGCTCTCTGTAAGGGTTTGGGTAGGTTGAATTCAATGGAAATTTCCCTTATGTCTCGTCTTCTTCTTTGGCTTCGGCGTCTCTGTGGTTTTTGGCGATGAAACGCGTCGCAGTCTCCTTCACCATCTCCGGCCACGGTAGCTTCCGCGATCAAAGGGCTGAGGCTAGACGCAGGTTCCGGCCTGCTGCATGCCCCAAACCTGTCCTCTCCGGCAACAGATGCTGCCGACACCGATGAACGCGGTGACGCCGCCGAGGCCAGCGAGTGTTTCGAACGTTCTCAGTGTTCGAAACGAGGCATTGAAACGTTGACCGAGTCAACGAAACCAAACACAATTTGGATTTGAATTTCGGTGAACTCGACGCACAGTTTCACGCAAATTCTAGTGACGTGGACGGCTGATCTGGGCTGGGCGTGACATCTACTATCCTTATTAAATTGTAAAATAGTCTCCACATTTCATAGTATCATCTTCTCTCTTTCATGAGTATTTGTGATCGACGATGGCTACCGCGATCAAGGCAATTAGGGTCGGTCAGGGGCTTTTGCCTGCGGAGGGTGCAAGACGCCACCCTCGTGGACAGAGAGCAAGAGGGAGCATTAGTGGCGATATCACTTGCGCACTACCAGAAAAAAAAAAGTTAAATAAATTATATTAATAAAAAAATATTAACTTGTTAGTTACACTTCATAGGACAGTGACTAAAACACCTAATAGGAATCAAAATAAAGATTTGGGTGCAAAATTAAAATAAATAAAATGGGAAAATTTTGGATGGTTACTATGTATATAATTTGCCCTAACTTTTATCTTGTAATGATTTCTTTTATTTGAATACTTAAAATATCTCTCTTCCTTCTTTACATGAGCCTGCATATTTTATTATTAATTTGCTGGGAGACCAAGCAGTCGCAATGAACTTTTCTTTCCTAGTTGTTATCAAAAAGCCTTTTCTTTCCTACCATTTGAATTTTGAATTCCTCAATCCATCCTTTGCCGTAATGTCTTTCCGATGCAGCTCATTCTTTCTTCATTACTTGTTTCATACTACCAAAAGAGACTTTTTGAGAGCACTTCAGCCTTATTTTTGCTGTTAATGACACAACCGTTTGTTGTATTAATTGCATTAAGGATACATCAATTACAAACATTCAAAGCAAATGAATGACCAACAATTAATCCCTCATTTTTTTTGTGCCTACAAGATAATAGATACAAATACTGAATCAAATGACTTGGATATACACGATCCAAAAAACTGTAGAAATATGAACGGATGAAAAGAGCACAATTTATCGGTGATCCCCCTCTATATGTAATCAATACCAATATATATATATATAACACAATTTATGTGCTTCAGCATGCCGGCAGGTCAATGGGCGGCGACTCCAGTGACTCGAGCTCTCCAACCCCTTCCTCCACCAGGAACGCCATGGCCAGCCCCCACGTGATGTGCACGTCCAGGTGACAGTGCAAGAGCCACACTCCCGGGTTGTCCGCCACGAACCGGATCACGGCCCACCCGTTCACCGGCACGCCCACCGTGTTCCTCAACGGCGGGTCCACCAGGTTGAACTTGGCGCTGTCCTTCTTTGGGTCAAAGTTGCCGAACCCCTCGGCCAGGATGTAGAAGTCGTACCCGTGCATGTGGATCGGGTGGTTCTCGGCGGCGAAGATGTTGGTCCCCTGCAGCACCACCTGCACCACCGACCCGTACTCCAGCTTGTACAACTTGGTCCCTCGCACCGGCTGCCACAGCTCCCGGCTCACGTTCTTCGCCGTGTAGTCGAACACCACCGGCGGCGCCTCCGGGAAGTCGGTGGTGAAGACCCCCGGCAGGTCCTCGTAATAGGCCTGTAGAAGGGAGGCCGTCTGCGGGAACACGAAGGAGACGTTGTTCATGCTGGCCGCGAGCCGCGTGTTGTTGGGCCCGCCGCAGCGCCGCCCGGCAGGGCAGTCGAAAAGGCCCAGGCTGACCGTGAAGAAGAGGCTCTTGTCGACAGGGGAGGGCACATCGACGGCGGCCGGGCTACGGATTCCGGCGGCGAAGGCCGTCGCCGCGCCGGTGTCGTTGTAGGCCGGAAGCGCAGGAAAGGCCGGCACGGACCCCGGCGGCGGATCGGCGCAGCCGCAGTCGTAGGCGAGGATGGCGGTGGTGGTCGTATTGTCAAATGCGACCCCGTCCGCGCTGGCGTAGGCGCGGGCGGCAATGTAGTAGCGGGAGATGGGCTGGTTGGCGGTGACGAGGACGTCGGTGGTCTGGCCGGGCGCGATCATGATCACGTCGGTAGCGAACGGTTTGGTGTAGGAGGCGTCGGTGGCGACCACCGTCATCTTGTGGTTGGCGATCGCAACGAAGAGCTCGGTGTTGAGCGCGGCGTTGATGAAGCGCAGGAGGTTGGTCTCGCCGGCCGTCACCGTGATCACCGTCGTTTCTGCTCGCAATACAAAATTAACATATAGCAGCGCGATACAAGCTCGAAACCAAACAGCAAAAATTTGATAGAACACACCTTTGGACGAGCAATTGTAGAGATCGCCGGGCTGGCCGTTGATGGTGAAGGCGTCGGAGACGTTGGGGGCTGCGCCGGTGCGCGCCGCCTCCCTCACCACTTCGACGGGATTCCGATTCCACCACTCCCCTGTTCTCGTCAAAAAAATAAGAAAAAAAATTGAAAAATGAAAAAACCATGCTTACTTAGATCAAAATTTATTTTAGCTAAACAAATTAAAAATAACATATTTATGATTTTGGAAAATTTCCATTATAATGCATACCAAGGATGATGGGAATGCCTCGCTTAGGTTTAATAGTGAACGGATAAGAGCCATTCTCCTTAGGTTGAATAATAAGAGCTCCATAGACGGTCGCCCTCAGCCACGAGCTATGTGCGTGCCACCACAACGTGCCCTCTTGCCCCTGGATCGTGAACCGGTACTTGTAGCTCCCGCCAGGCCGGATAGGACACTGCGTCACGAACTCCGGTCCATCGGCCCAACCCGTTCTCATCTGCCTCACGCCATGCCTTCAAAGGCAAACTCATCCAATTAATCCAACCAAACCGCCACCAATCAATCAATCTGAATTAACCAATCAATTACCAGTGCATCGTGACGTTGTAGCTCGCCCGGTTCACAACGTTGACCACGAGCGTGTCTCCGTTCTTAGCCTCGATGGTCGGACCCGGGAACTGCCCGTTGACCGTGATGATGTTATGGTCCATGCACAGCCTCTTCACTGGTGTCTCCTGCACCTGGGAATTGTTTCATGAACGTCGTGAATTAAGCACATCATGATCAGACGTCCGATGATCAGCAGCGAAAATCGAAAAAGAAGAAAGGAAGAACGAAAGAAAAGTTGGGATATCCCCTAGCTCTAGGGGTAAAGACGTTTTTATAAATCCACCCCTAATGATCGAAATTAATCTTGAAATGAGCCAAACTATAGTGCAATCGTAACGCTAACAATATTCATGCACAATAACTCATAATTATCATTACTGACTTATGATTGTCATAAAAATTTTAAAATTTCCTTCGATAATTAAACCCATTACCACAAAGTCATGGTAGTGGATTTCTGCTTGAGTGCGAGACAATAGGAGGACGAAAGCACAGACGAGAGCTGAAATAGCAGCTCGAGACTCCATCACTGAGCTCCGCTGCGCTGCTGTTTGCTGCTCGAGGACTCCTATGAAGAGTAGAGTAAGTGAGAGAGAAGGTCCGGAGAACTCCATCAATATATATTTGATTCTGATTTGTGGTTGGCAGATTAGGTTTTGAATATTTTGCTGATCGAGCTGCAGGCTGTGGATTTGTGCAGTATTCTAATTAGTGGTCAAGCGCATTGTTCAACCCTGCATCCAGTTGGTTCACCCACTTAGCTCGCCTTCTTCCTTAGAGTATAGTAATTTTGGCAATGCTTGATTCGCAAGCTTTCTGTGTGATGAACTCTTGAGTATAGTAACTTAAGCTTCCTGTGTGAGCGAGGTCTAGGGTTTGGTTAGGGTGGGTGGCGGAGAAGCTTCCAGTTTTGGCTTAAGTCCACTGATCCATCTTCATCTGAGCTCTTGAGCTCCCAATTTCTCTGCGGCAAGAGAGAAAGGTGGAGTTGATTTGATTAGTAGTCTTTTAAGTACATGAGGGCTTATTTCTAGAAAAAAAAAATGAATAGGCACCGTCCTCCCTAAGAATCTTAGGCTACTCATACCTGGTTCGTCTATCTTTGTCTTAGTATGAATTTTAAAAAACCACGTAATTTTAACTTTAAAATTTAAAATTTATACTTAACTCGAGATGAATGACCTATATGCCTAAGATTTTTCGGGATAGACAATGCCTAAGAACTTTTCTCTAATTTCTACCCTAACTTATTTTGCTTATAGAGGAAAGAGATGAGATCCAAGGGGGGTGGAACAAACGGGATGGTTTCTTATGAGTTGAGTTCTATTATTAATCTTCTCTTTTCAAGTCTCAAATTGTTCTACTTGGAAATCACTATAATTTAAGATCTTGAATATAGTTTAGAATATTTTCTAGGTCATGAATTTAAAATGGTCTAGCTTGGTTGGGTTTGGTTTTGATATTGCCATTATCATATTTGTTTGGTATCAATGTAATATGGATAATTATAGTAATATCTCTATCATAATAAAATTATTAGTAAATATTTTAGTTGAATATTATTATGAATTAAAATAATAATTAATATATCAAGACTAATATGTATAGTGAGTAATTACAAAGAAATATCATAATATAATGTTTTAAGTAAATATATAGCTACATATTAAAGAACAATTAGATAGAAAATAAAGGCGATATCATAATAGGGATAGCTAACATTGTGTTTCCTTGTCGGGTTCTTTCTCGTCCTCGATCACTATATGTATCGAGCATTGAGGGGTTAGCTAGATGTGTTAAAAAAAATTATAAAAATGTTAGCATTTAAATGCTAATGTGATTAAGGTTTTAAAAAGGCTTAGTGTTGATTTCACTTAAATTTTTAGGTTTAACTTTAATCTCTTCCCCATTTTCAAAGTCAAACTACCGTTTACTTTTCTTAATCTCTTCTTAATCAAGAAAATGCCTTCTATGATATTAAAAAAAAAAGGATAATGACGAAGCTAGAAAATGCAAAAAGGTCCAACTAAGTTATAGATTTTAAAAGAACTATGGCCAACTATAGTTTGACTGTAAGATTGTTTGAGGTAGGAGTAGATGGTGAGAATTCTTCTTGGAAAGGCAATGTATAATAATAAGAGTAGTAAAATTATAAAAATAAATTAGGATGGAGATGAGAATTTTTCTTCTCTTGTGCTTGGCCTGACCAGATTGCGCTATATGTCGTTTTGAGCTGTGTTTTTTCTATCACGTCGTACCCGATATGCCCTATGTAAAACGATAGTTATAGTGGGCCGTGTCCGACCGTTAGTTACCTCTAAGTTGGCACCGAGAGAGGATGTAAAAAAGAGAAAGAAAAGTGAAAAGGAAAAAAATGAAAATAATAGAAAATAAAATCATATGAATTAGTGATGCCTCACTGGAGATGGCAAGAAAGCTCATTCTTAACTTGACCTGATATGATCCGAAGTCAATGGAAAAAACCTGAGTTGACTGGGTCTTGTGTCGGGTTCAGGGAAAATCCAATTGGATAAAGTCGGATCAGGGTCGGGTATGAAAATTCATGTACCCATCCTAAATCCGCTCCGATTATTAAAATAATAAATTTACTCATTTTAAGTTATAATCTAGTTACAAAATTTATAATAGTTTGTTGCTTTGTTAATTATTTCTATTATTATTTATGTAGAAATGATTGTGTAGTTTATGTAAAATATTTTTTATTTATATATTATGAATATGCAATGAAAATTAATTTTAAAATATTATTTACAATATATATTTATTTTTTAGGTCGGATTTCCCGAGGTCGGGTGTGGGGTTAGGTTTTCTAAACTCGTCGGGTTTAAGGTCAGGGTCAGGGATGGGTGAAGCATAAAGTACAAAAGGGATTAGGCAGTGTGTCGGCACTGGGGCTTCTGGTGGCAACGGTGGGGGGCAAAAAGTTCTTCGGTGAATAGGGGACTAGTTGGCCAAGCGAGTGGGTGAGCAAAGTGCTTTTTCTCCATCTCTAATTAGCTTGTTTCCGTTGACAACAGGGAGCTCCAGAGAGGTCGAAGGCGAGCGAGCAATGTGAAGGGGAGGGCAGAGAGGTTGATGATGCAAAAGGGAGGGCGGAGGGGGTCGGTAACACAAGCGATAGTATTTATACTTTTATTTTTTACTCAAATAGGGTGAATTTTCATTTTCATTTTTATTTTTTTTAAAAAATAATTATTTTAATATTTTTCTTCCTAGTGGTTAGTTTTCCGTAGACCCCGGCTTACCGTAGCCAAGTGGTCCACGCCAACTCAATCTTTTCTGTCTCATCAAGGAACATGTGAAGCAAATTGAAACACGCGAACACCACCTCAGCAGCGGATCCGCGGCCACGCCCAACCATTTGTAGTCGCTTTCCCTGGCACTTGTTTCAACTCCGGGACAAATCTCATCCCGTGCAATGCGTATTGTATGGTGGAGATTGCCGCCTCATGGCGTGCTTCCGTTCCATCCCCATTCTTCACCCTTTGACCCTTTCCACTCGCGTCTATCCCTCCACATCAGCTTTTAATACTTTTATTACCAAAATTCCTCCGCCAATTAATTGGTTAAAATGTCAAAAATATCAAAATTATAATATGAAAGAAAAATGTTTGTACTTCATATTTTTTATTAATTAATTTCAAGTTATTATATTTTCTTTTTCTTATAGATTATTCCGTTGTTATATTTAAAAAGAAAAATACATTTTTTTTTTTGAAACGGAGGAGATGACTTATCTTTGTGTAACGCTGAGACCGTTACGGTTTGGGGGCAGCGTTAAATTGACGGTTTCGTTGGCTGCAACGTGGCGGGCGAGCGGGGCGGGTGTTGCGGGTTGCGGTCCGTGGAGATGATCGCCAACACCCAGAGCATCGGCGATCTGAAATCCTTGTTCCTAGCCGCCCAGAGTCCCTCCTATCGCCTCCGATTCACCCCGGCGAGGTTCGTCCCTCCAAGGCCGGCTGCCGCAGCACTCCGCAGAGAGGCCTCGGGAGGAGGCAATGGCGAGGGCCGGGCCCCTCTCGCCGCCAACCGTCGTGAATTCTTGCTCGTGCCGTCCTTGGCGATGGCCGTTGGCTTCCTTTACTCGGTGGCCTCCCCTGCCGTCGCCGCGGCGGAGGAGAAGGCCCCCGAGCCGCTCCCTTCCGACTCCCTCCCTTCCGTCGTAGATTCGGAGAAGGAGGAGGAGAAGAAGGAGGCGGAGCCGGATATACTTTCTAGGGTATACGACGCAACGGTGATTGGAGAGCCGGAGGCGGTGGGGAAAGACAAGAAGAGGGTGTGGGAGAAGCTGATGGGCGCTCGTGTAGTGTACTTGGGGGAGTCCGAGATGGTGCCAGACCGGGACGATAGAGTTCTGGAGCTGGAGATTTTGAAGAACCTCAGAAGTCGTTGCTTGGAGCAGGAGAGGACCATATCTTTGGCTCTTGAAGCTTTTCCTATTGACCTCCAGGAACAGATTAATCAGTTCATGGATGGAAGGTTGGCAAATAAGCGATTCTTGATTTTATCATTATTTCTCTAATTTGATAATTTTTTAGCTACGAAATTGCGATTACTTAAAAAATATCCATAAAAATAGGACGGTGCACTTAGTGGATCAGCTTTAAGTGCCTTGGTGTTTTGGGTCTGGAGTTGCAATATCTGTAATAGTATAGTCTTCGATTCTCTCTTTTGCTATGTTAATTCATTTCAGGCAGATAGCATGTAATTGTCTTCCTTTCTACTATTCTTCAGATGGCTGAATTTTCAATGGTTGAGTACATTAGTATCTTCCTTAATGAAGGTTTAAGGTTGTATCTAGACAAAATGATTGTGGAAGGCAACTATTGCATATTATCTAAGACGAACAAACTGGCACCTCCATCATAGCGCTATATCTTAACATTAGCGACTTTTACAACTTAATGTGTATTTAACAAGACTATTTAGGTGTGTAGTGATTCATCTACTGTCTCAAGGAATTGCCCGCACCTAAAATAGGACTCTTTGAAGTCTCAAGAGTGTAGGGGTACGCACAATTTACATACTGTTACATTTGGATTCTCAGAATATTTATAGGTGCTGTGTAGGGCTGTCCATTTGGGTCAACCAGACCCAACTGATTTTTATCAAAAAATTTTAAAACCAAAACTGAACTAAATATTAGTAAAACTAATATTGTACCAAATAGCTTAGTTCAGTTTAACTTGATTTAAACCGAATTTAAATTTTTATTATTTTTAAAAAAGATAATATAAATAATTTTATAAAATTTAAAAATAATTATTTAAATTTTGGTTTAGTTGGTTCAACCCAAATTTTTGGTGTTGAACTGAAAACCGAAGTGAAAAATTTTTAAATGCTTCAATCTGAACCAAACCAAACCGGTTTGTATTGAAACCACACCAATTGAAAATTTTGGTTGGGTTTGGGTTTTCGGTCTAATGCAGTGGATTCTAAAGGCCTCATGGTCCACCATCTCTCTGCCTTTTTCTAGATGCTTATCATTGTTTTTTTAGGATTCAATAAAATGCACACTAGATATTGACAAATTCACTCAACTAAGTAATTCTTGCTCAAATAGACTGACAAAAAGGTGCATTTCAGGAATGGTGAGAGAACTTATATTCTATCTCAAATTGTTGCGTAAACAATGTTGGACCATCTTTCTGAAATGAATGATGTAGAAATGAGATATTTCAATTTTCATGTGTTTCTCCTCGGTCAAATTCCTTTTGTTTCTTCTTTCTTTCTTTTCATTGAAGGATTCAAATTCAGATTAATTATTCTAGTAAAGAAACAATTTTCTCATTGATATTTCTTGCTCAAGTGGAAGCCCTGCTTTATGTTGAGGAATTCATTTATGTAGTTGTTGATAAACAATGTGATCCTTTTTTGAAGACATTAACAATTTTCTGTTGATATTTAATTATTTATATTATAATACAAAATTATTATGAGACAATATATCATTTGAATTATGTTATTATATTAACTTTCTTTCACTCTCTTATATGAGGTGTAATGCCATGACAGAATTGATGGTGGAATCTTAAGAACTTACACCTCTCATTGGCCACTGGAACGCTGGCAGGAGTATGAACCTCTTCTAAACTACTGTCGTGATAATGGTGTCAAGCTTGTTGCTTGTGGTACCCCACTCAAGGTATTAAACAACACATTTGAAAGATTTCCTTGAATATAGTACTGAATAAAGGCTTCAATAATTCATGCCGGCCTTTTGTCATCTGGGAATTTAAATGCCTTTCTATTCTTAATAATGAAACAAATGGATCTTTTTGGCTCAAGCTTTCATTATTATCTCTTGAAAATGATAACAGAATTCACTTTTTGTCATCATTGCATTTTTCTTGCATTTTAGTTCATTTTCAATCTCGAATTTCAATGTTTTATTTGAGATGCTTACCCTTTTTGGTCATCAATTTCAGTTTTTATTTCTAATGAGAAAATTGTGCTCCGTCCTTATAACAGAAGTATTCTAAAAATTCAACAGCTTAATGTGATGTTTTATCTCAGCCTCAAGAAATGAAATGAATATCTGAATATCTTTTATCCCTAGCAGCACCAATAATTCTTTATCACCAGATCATTCTTAACTTTAGAATGTGTCTAACTAACTATGCCTCTGCCTAAAATCTAATTTACTCAAGTGCTTTTGTGTTTGGTTCTGATTTTAAAATGTTTTGCTCTTCAAGTATTTCTCTTTGTTGTATTTTTGTTTCTTCCATAATTTCAAATTAATGTATTCAATCAGACAGAATGAAAATTAAGCACTTCTTTCCACTTGTTTTCCTTCAGTTCTACTAAAATTCTGAATTTTTGATGCTACACTTCTCTTTGTGGGGTGAATATTCTTGCTTGTATTTGATTTTGTTCCTTACATATTTTATTGGAAAAATCAGTTAATAGCAAAACGTTGCTATCTTCATGGAGATAAAGCGTAACAAGTTAATAGCTCTACCTGTACATTTCTGGTCCATCATTTTTCCCTGCTAATTTTATCAGGTACTTCGAACCGTTCAAGCTGAAGGAATTCGAGGCCTTTCCAAAGAAGAACGCAAGTTATATTCTCCTCCAGCTGGCTCGGGCTTCATTTCTGGATTCACTTCCATTTCTGGAAGGTCACTTATAGACAGCATTTCTTCAAACCCAACTTCTATTTTTGGTCCTAGTTCATACTTATCTGCACAAGCAAGAGTTGTTGATGATTATACTATGTCCCAGAGTATCTTGAAAGCAGTAACAGATGGTGGTTCAGCAGGCATGCTGATAGTTATAACTGGTGCAAGCCATGTAATTTACGGTCCAAGAGGAACTGGAATTCCTGCTAGGATATCAAAGAAACTGCAAAAGAGAAACCAAGCTGTGATCCTACTTGATCCTGAAAGACAACAAATACGCAGGGAAGGTGAAGTCCCTATTGCTGATTTCTTGTGGTATTCGGCTGCTAAACCTTGCAGTAGGAATTGCTTTGATCGTGCTGAAATTGCCCGAGTAATGAATGCAGCTGGTCAGAGACGGGAAGCTCTACCCCAGGTGCTTGATCCATAAATTGTCGTGGTCATTAGATATTGCCTTACCTTCAATTTTGAGTAACCATGTGTAGTTAAATATTGGTTTTGCCGTGGTATACAATTGAGCTTGGATTTGTTGACCATGGACCTCAACACGTAATGAATCAAAGAATAGAAAAATCTAAATAGTTAGGTGCAAGTTTAGCACAAGATTTCCTCTAGTAACTTATCCGTTGGTCTGTTACCAAATTAATTGTCATATAAAGTCCTAGAAAGCTAATTCTTTGCTCACACAAATATTCTTAGCCTCAGTCTTTAAGCAACTTTCATGCTTTAAACATGGGAAAATAAAGATACTAAATCAGGTATGGGAGAATGTATGCAAAATGGTGGGACATTACCTAATTTTATGGTCATTATATAATTTGAAATATAGGTTTGTTTTTTTCATATAACACTCTAGGTTTTTTTTTTTTTCATATAACACTCAGCATATCAGTGTTTTTATATACACCATTTTGTCACTAAATTCTGTCCATATCAATGACATCTTGGCTACTTCACTTGCTTACATACCAATGTCCTCTATCCCTCTCTACCACTTGGCAATTTTGCTACTGAAACTTGGATTTGGATAGTTGGTTTTTGGAGTAAAGCTTGTATAACAAAATGTCTATGCATTTCTAGTTCTTCTCTTCTGAAAGGACTGTTTATCTTGATTTTCAATAGCTTCTTAATTCATACTTAGTAGACCCACAGTTTTATTCCAAAAATCAGTAGAACCATTATTAACTTAACAAGAGTTATCAAGGACCCTCCAGGAGTCAGAGGCGAAG
The DNA here is from genome assembly GCA_027563935.2 of Costus lasius. Taxonomy (NCBI): domain Eukaryota; kingdom Viridiplantae; phylum Streptophyta; class Magnoliopsida; order Zingiberales; family Costaceae; genus Costus; species Costus lasius. The sequence continues at coordinate 8,314,232 of CM050452.1, forward strand.
TTTAGAAAATATTTAATGATGATACCTTCTAATTTTAAATAGTAGCCTGGAAATGAAAACTTTGATCAACTATTTTGGATGGAATTCTTGCAATGACTTTTGGGTAGTACCGGAGTACATACACAGATGCTTTGTACTTTATGGTTACCATTGTGTAAAAGTAAGATGGTCAAGTCTGGTCCATATACTAATTGACGCAAGAAGATTACTGAAATGAAATCAGATTCTTTTACCTAGTGAGCCTTGGTTTATTGGTTGACATGACCAATTGATTTTTTTGTCCAGTTCATCTATGTAGTATGTAGTACAGTTCATTGCTGATTTCTTGACTTGTTTGTGTAACAGGACCTTCAGAAAGGGTTGGATCTTGGAATAGTGTCACCCGAGATACTTCAGAACTTTTTTGACCTTGAGCAGTATCCATTAATGTCCGAACTCATTCACCAGTTCCAAGTAAAAAGAACTTTCTCTTTTGTACTTATTTTATTTATTTGTGAATTTGTGTTGTTTCAAAGGTTCTGAAATACTGGGCGCAGTTATGTATTACAGTTCGTGATTAAAAACTTTTTTACAGCTCAAATCATAATTTTGACAGTGGGATAGTAATAATGTATGACATTGAATTTAGGAATCGTATTTTTGATTGTGCCATTAGTTTTCCTAATGTCTTCTCACAATTTCTCTTTTGTGTAGGGTTTTCGTGAGCGTCTTCTAGCTGACCCTAAATTTCTACATAGATTGGCCATAGAAGAGGCTATTTCAATAACCACAACACTTTTAGCTCAATATGAAAAGCGTAAAGGACGTTTCCTTGAAGAAATTGACTATGTTCTAACTGATACAATCAGAGGTTCTGTTGTTGATTTTTTTACTGTATGGCTTCCAGCGCCAACTCTTTCATTTCTATCATATGTGGACGAAAGCTCATCTTCTGAGAATTTTGAACTACTAAAAGGCTTGTTAGGATCAATTCCAGATAACGCCTTCCAAAAGAATGTTGTGGGGAAAGACTGGGATCTCAATCATAGACTTGCCTCAGTATTTGTTGGCGGTTTGAAACTTGCGGGAGTGGGATTTATCTCTAGTATTGGTGCTGGAGTTGCTTCAGATGTTTTGTACTCAATTCGCCGAACACTGAGACCGGCATTTTCTGTGAATAGGAGACGAAAAAGAACTCCCATATTGAAATCAGCCATTGTATATGGTGGTTTTCTTGGAACGTCAGCAAATTTGCGGTATCAGGTACATCTATTTGTTGAATTTTTGTGCAGAATTTTTTACAGTTACAGATTTAAAATATTTTCCAGGATCAATTATAGCTCTAGATATTCTCTTTTGTACCCTTGTATGATGTATCCAAAGCTACTAAAGTAAGACATGTTACTGCTTCTACTAGCATGAGATATGCAGAATGTGCACTGTGTTGGATTGTAACTCATGCTGATCATTTCCTGTAAACTGATGTTGAACCATAGAATTAAATATCGGTCTGCCGGTGCAGCGGTCTAACATTGTACTGTTATTGGTACATTGTTGGTATTGTATATATATAATTATATATAATATATATTTTAGCAGCACTGGCTAGTGTTGTTGGTGCCATACATCAGTAAGACCAGTGTACAATATACCGGTATGGACCAGCTTGTAGACAATGTTGAATAAGACTAGGTTATTGCAACCTTCACACAAGCTGGATCACCATAATCTCTTGCAGGACATGGTGAAATACAAAGGCATTGATTTACCGAAGGCATCGAATCATCACTTCCACCGTGACAGGTGGTGGGTCTATTGAACCACATTATTACTTAGTGTTAGTGTATCGGTATTAATTTAGACTGGTAAAGTTGAGTGCATAACAACACCTGAAATCAGTAGTTTGCAATCAAACAAACACACTTAGATTATCCCTCTTTCAGAAACCTTGGGTCAGCTAGTGCGTACTGGGCTTACTCCTCGATAAGGACCCATATTTAAATCATTTGGTTTATTAGACTATTGTTTACCTTGATGTGTGGTGGGGTGCCAACTGCCAACACTCATGGACCTCAATTCATTATCCAATTACATTAAAGTTGTTGACATCATTGATTAAAATCACATATCTTAAAATGCTTCAGCCAAAATAGTTGTATAGTATATCTAGGTAGAAGATATCCCGATGCAACAATCCTTAATGTAAGAGTCCAATCAAGATTGAAAATTCTTCATCACTTCATATGATAACTTAAAGGTATAAAATATTTAGCCCATGATAGTTTAAAGTTTTAAACCTCATAATGACCTTAACATTGATACATTCATCATCCCTAATTTCTATTACCTAATTAATTATAATTTTTGTTGCCCCAAGAAGAGTATTGTCATTACACTACTCACGTTAACAATTGTACTAGCCATTTGTCACTGCACAGAACACCTTATTACAATTTAAAAGAACAAATAGCAGTCAATAAAAATAAGGTAGAATAAAACAACACTCAATACATGACCACATGAAATCTAGCTTGAAACTTCCACATATTAGTCACATATACAATATCTGCATAATCTAACTCACAACATAATATGATATATTACACTAAAATAATTTGAAATGTAGTATTCCAAAAGCTGGCAAATGATGACACGAAGAGCTAGACATGCCTCTATTTATTCGAGATCCACCGATTCCATTCTCATGTTGAAATGCTGAAATATGAAGAGGGAAGATAAAGTAACTGACAAAGGGAAAAAGGGTCCATCATGTATCATAGCTTCAAGCAACAAACAATGATATAAAATTTCAATTAAAACCCACGTAAAGGCATTTAAGAAATTCCTTTGCAATCTAGCCTTAGGTTCCAGTGCCCTCCTCTCCCCCTTCCCTTCCATTATGTTGCAGCCAAATATAACAAACTTATTGTTTAATGCTCACTAATTATTGTTTATGTAAAATTTTCATTCAGTCTAACTCCAAATAGATCAAAATAAGGATCAACTGCTGCTTTCTCAAATTTGTTCTCTCATCTGATAACTTTATTAGCATCTTTTTTTGTCCCTAGATTTTCCAGATTTACGATTGTCTGATATTTACAAATTAATCTCCGGCATATTATGATGGTATCTATTGCTATGAAATTTTCAAATCATAACAATTTTACTTATATCTTGGAGCTATGCTTGTGTGGGCCAGATGGTAAAATTGTTTAATGCTTTAGTGAAGAGTATAATTCTAACCTGGAAATCCTTGCCTAAAACAATCCTTATTCTTGTTCGCAATATTTTGAAGTCTCCTTGAGTCCGGGTTAATGTGTAATTAGATTTTCACGATCATTATTAATACATGAAATATCCAGATAATTGCTGGAATTGTGGAGCACCGCCTTTCAGATTATTTAATATCTTACAGCAATGGAACACTACTTGTAAATGCATTGTCATTCACTGTCCGCACGATCAACTCATACTGGGGAACTCAGGTCAGTCATGCCTTCATTTCTTAATCAGTTCTCTCTACTTTATTTTCCAATGTTCCTTTTTTTCCTAGTTTAAATTCTTTGATTACGATTTATGAGGTGGAAGTTGTTCCTCCTTGACTTGGCTATTCACAACGTGGTATAGAAACAGATGACCAATTAAGTGAAATGAGCAATTTATTCTGCGATTCAAGACATATTAAATATGACATCTACACTATATTGGAATTTGTTAAGTACGAAGGTTTGATTTAGATCCCTTACCGATTTGTATTTGATCAATCAGTTAATACATGTAAAAGTTATGCTTAGTAAATAATTTTTATTGTGTTATTTGGTGACGTTTGCTTAATATTTATATCTCCAGACTCTAGCATCAGTTTAAATCGATAGACATTCAGCTTTATAGCTAAATATGTGATCCTTAATAACGACCAACGTATTCTTACATTTCTTTAGGCGGAGTAAGATTAAAGTGATCCCTACTACCATTCTATATGATTGCACAGCCACATGATATGAGTATTCTGCTGATTTGTCGTTTGTCCTGGTTTTCAGTAAAGTACTTGCATCTTCTATTAATCTAAACCTTACAGATTAAAAATGTCGATCTCGTATCATCTTTTCCTGATCTCTGTGTTTCGACTCTTGCAGCAATGGATCGATCTTGCACGATTTACAGGACTACAGCCTCAGAAAAAAGAAACTAAGCCTGATCTTGTTGCAAATACACCTGATGTCTCACTTCTAGAATGCAGCACCACCACGAATGTAACCAATATGGATGAAAACAACAATCAGTCAGGTGATACCCCGACGTAGTGGTCACAGATCAGTTGCATCCTCACATCTGCAAGGGATGGTTTTGAACATTCAAAAATAGACAAATTGGAGATTTAAAATCAATGCATGACAAGCTATCAATCACACGGTCGCTACAGTATACCGCAAATTTTGGTCACTGAAGCAAATGATTGTCCTTTCTCTCTTGAGATCTAAGAAAATTACAATTATATCTTGTTTTGGAACATTTCGCTCTAATGCAATTACCATATTCGTTTGTATTTCTCAGAAACGATTAAGATTTTGGAATTTGCTACTTAAAGATGACTGTCCTACAGAGGTAGAAACAAGAGGACGCGAGATTCTACAATGTTTTATTGGCACAACCAATCTCTACAGGACGTCTTTGGTTAGGGAGTTGGAAGATTGGTCCAATCATTTCCTTCATCAGACCACTAAATGGTCCTTGTTGAAGAAGGCATTATTTTTAGAAGCCGATAGTCTGAAACAATTTGTGTAAAGTTACTGCTATTGCATTTTACGCCAATGTAATAATATGTTCTTGCCTCATGTATTGTTAGAAATACAATGATAAAATAACTTATTATTGTATGTTAGAGTTAAAATAAGTTGTCATTTGTTAACATTAGAATAAGTTGTCACATGTTAGACTAATAAGTTTTGTTATATTAGAGTTAAATTAAGTTATTATCGCAAGTGATCAAGTATTTTGGATCTATGCACATGAATTCTCTCTTTCATAGAACAATTGATGTTTTTCAATTTGATACTATAACGACCTTCACTCTAGTTGCTGCCGCATTTTTCCTGCTCTTTTGCCCTGTTTTTTGCTCCTCTATCATTCCCCGCACTCATTTGTAGTTTGTCTGCCGTAGTCATTTGTAGTTTGGCCGCTTCTTCATTCTCATATACGTCTTTCCTCGTTTTGTTATGTATCATTGTTTGAATGTCAATACAAGCAAGTGCTTTATTAAATATTAAGTTTCTAAAATTTAATGGAAATTTGATTGGACAATCATAAGGCCGGCTAATTCTATATATGCATTGTTGTGTAGTTAATGCATTTGAGAATCAGATACCAATTTTTTTTAATTCTTGTGTCGCATTTCCAAATATTTATCGTATGTGGCATTAAATTGCTAGTCAAATATAGTTGTACCTTGTTTTTTTTAACTAAATAATACATAAAAAAAATTTAGGCTTACCTAATTTAATTTTAAACAGGCATAATATAGATGTACAATGTATTTTTCTAAAAAAAAACAATTATATCTTTATATTATTTTTTTTCTCGAATACCTTCCCGTTTGAAATTTGAAGAAGAGACAAATGCTCGCATCTTGTCGTATTAAATCATTCTAATTTAGTTGATCTTCTGCATTCTAAATACAGTGTGCACCATATTCCATGTTACTGATAGCTCAAAATTGTACTAATTGAGTTTAGTTCCACCTTTATGAGTATACAAAAAACTGATTACTGTGAAGGTAGTTGAAAATATCTTATACTAAATTAATTACACAAATAATATATAGATTAGCACCACTATTTTATTTTAGAATATTATTATTATTTATTTTGTAGGTATGTGTAAGCATTTTCAAACAATTATGTGTAAAAAAATCAGAAAAAGAGAGAGAGCACAAACATTTCTTCTTCAAGCTCCTCCGAGCCTCCTTTCTCTTTTTCCTCACTTTGAGTTCCTCTCTTTTCCAAGCTCTATGTGCTCTGTTTATCAATCTCAAAACTTTTTCCCTCTTTCTCTAAAATTTTCTCATCCATCAAATTTCTCTTTCCTACAAATTCTATATTTGAAAGTATTCCTTCTTTAAAAATAGATTTACATCTTTGTTTCCCTCAAATTCTCAAACTTCTTTCTAGCCTGTCGAGTGGCATGGACAATAAAGGCGAGTTAGCTGGATGATGAGAGCAGGCAATCATGAACGGCGACGGTAGGCTAGACGATAAGGGCGAGTAGCATGAACGACAACGGTGAGCAAGCAAGCTAGACGACAAAGGGTGAGCGATGTGGATGGCAAGGATGAGTGAGCGTGGACGGCGACGGCAAGCGAGCGACATGAACTCGAGGAAGAAGGTTGATTCGGGTGGGTGGATAAGCAGCGCGGACGTAGTGAGTAGGTTTTTTTTAATTCCGTTGACTTTTTCGCAAATTCAAATGGAAGATAAAACAAGATAAATAATTTTTTCTCTATTTTTTCCTTAAAAAATTTTTAAAAACTTTCCACCCTTTCATTTTTTTTCCCTCTAAAACAACATGTTATATACTTATAGGGACTAGAGAAAAGCAAAAAGATGAGAAAAGCTAAAAAGGGTTGAGAAGCTGTATGACAAATTTCACAAAGACAAGGATTAGAAAAAACAAGGCATGGATAAGATAGTGAAAGAAAGAGGGAGAAGAGACTTTTAAGAATTGATTTGGTGTGATATAATATGATATTACATCCCTTAATCTAAATCAACCACATAAGCATTCTACTAATTTAGCAATTAGTGTTTGAATCAAATTAAAGTGATCATAAAAATGTTCCATCAATAACTTGAACTATGTAAATAATTATCAAGTCAACTCAAGCTAGCCTCATTCAAAGGTTGACTCTAGTAAAACTTTATTCATCTTAGTCCACCTTCAATTCTATCTGGGCCAATTTGAATTTTACCATACAGGAGTGGCCAAATTTAAATTAATCTAGAAAGACAAATGAAGTTCGGAATCTGGAATGTTCCGTAGGCTGGGCCGGGCCCAAGTAACTTTGGACTCGGCCCAAATCAAGCTTTCACCGTAATCGCATTCGCATAATTGGCTTCCACCTCATCGCTACCATCTGCAGCGAACCCCCGGCGCTATAGTAGCTCTCTCTTTAACCCCGTCTCTTTCTCCGCCCTCCATCGGCGCATCGCTCCTCCCTCAACGCCTCCGAAGCGCCGCCGGAGCCGCCGTCGATGCCGCCCAAGGGTCAGCCTTCCAAGGCGGACGTCGCCAAGAAGCAGAAGATCGTCGAGGACAAGACCTTCGGCCTGAAGAATAAGAACAAGAGTAAGAATGTCCAGAAGTACGTCCAGAACCTGCAGCAGGCCGTTCAACCCAAGCCAGACCCTTCTAAGATCGCCGCCAAGGTTTCTTTCTCTCTCGATCTCTCGAGCCTTGAAGAAAAGAAAAGAAAAGAAAACAAGCTTCTATGTGTTCGGTTATCATTTTTATCTCTTTGATGCAAGAGCAGAAGAAGAAGGAAGAGGATAAGGCCCGAGAGAAGGAGCTAAATGATCTTTTCAAAATTGCCGTCAGTCAACCCAAGGTCCCAGTTGGTATGTCGATGTTTCTCTCGATGAGTGTGTACTTTTCTTAACTATATCTTAACGGGTTGTGAAAGACCTTCCCTCTCTTCGTCTGTGATTACTGTAAATTGCTATCCTGGCTTAGGTGTTGATCCGAAGTCGATATTGTGCGAGTTCTTTAAGGTTGGACAATGTCAGAAAGGTTTTAAGTGCAAGTTTTCACATGACCTAAATGTTCAGAGGAAGGGTGAGAAGATTGATCTTTACAGCGATCAGCGTGATCAAGAACAAGGTCAGAATGGAGATCCCACTTTTAGTTTCTGTGTTCATATTGCATTTGTGAATCTGAGTTACATAAAATCCTACCTATAGCTGTCTTTCTATCTATGCAAATTTTAAACTTTTAACTTCCTACAAGGTGAAAAATACAGTAAGATAGATTTATGCTTGATCTGTTAATTTATAAATTCTAATTGAAATTTTATTTCTTTTTAACAATTCGTATTTTACAGTTTCAATAGTCGTGTACCCCAGCTTTCAACAGGTACTTGCAAGAAATTTAAAAGACCCATTACTAACCCATACAAATATGGAGACATGCAAAAGAAAGCAACTTATTTTTGGGGTTAGATCTGTGAAAATTATTTATTAAATTTTAAATGCTGACAAGAGAAGTTTGTTCTGAGGGATGTGTACTCTTAAAGTGGGGGAAAGTCTTGTAAATAATTTCAATATTAATAACCTAATTGTTATAAATATGTGTATATTTTTCATTAATGTCAATGAATTATTCTGACATCTGATTTAAGCCCTTAGGATATTGGGGATCGTTATCCTAACAATAATAATTTTAAGATCACTTTGCAAATGTAGAAGATTTTCATGGGCATATGCATGTATGGTACTATATACCTTTTGTGGCTAATTTCTTTTGATGTTGTTCAGAAACAATGGAGGACTGGGATCAAGAAACATTGGAGAAGGTTGTGGAATCAAAGAAGAAGGAATATAATCAGAACAAACCTACCGATATTGTATGCAGTATTAATTATTTCATACCTTTGAACTTGCACTTCATTGTAGTTGCTTTTACTTAAAGAGTGTTGTAAGATGTATGCATTTCTGTTTCTTTAGTTCAATATATATGTATAAATATGCGTCTGCATATTATTGTGAGAGTCAAATCAGTTCCTTCTGATTTTTTCTTCACTAGTTAGCTGTTAAAGAATTTTCTCTTTCTTGATGATACTCTAATGTTCAATGCCATTGATAAAATTTCATCTTTTTGCTTGATCCGCTTTCAGCAACAGATGACTTTCCAGCTCATATGATTTTTAAACAATTTTTTCTCAATGAATTTCTGTGGACAGGATCACTTGAAGGATTAGTCTCTTAAATTTACTTCAATTAATGCGATTATAACTTCCTCTAGTTAGCCTTCAACAAAATAACATTGATTAAGCACTAGGGCGATTAAAGCCAAATAAAGTTAACATGTTATGATAAAGAGCTCAAGCCAGAAGCTTGTTCAATCTTCTCATGACTTATTTTTTTATGTAGGGATTGTCTAAAATTTTCTTACATGATTTGTTCAGAAGGTTCACATTTTATTATAAACATGCTTCATTTACACAAATCAACTCATGGGCTTCAATTTTTTTATGCCTTTTAAACAACTTCTACAATGATGAGTATTATAGGGATATTTGTATTTTAGATCTGGCTTAAAATGATGTGGATAATATCATTTGTTTGTTTTTGCTTGTTTTGAGAATACATGTTCTAATTATTAGAAGTAAATGCAATACATGCAATTGCGCTTTCTCCAGTTTTTTTTGGTTGTGCACTTGTGCTTAGAATTAATTTAAATCACATGCTTGGCTGGCATGTAAAAATTGTTGTACAGTTTCATTCAAGGTTTTTAGACTTGGTCCGAACCGGCTGGTTTTTTCGGTTCGGACCAGTTTGATAAAGTCCTGGACCAGACCAAGGGGGCAAGAGCAACGGAATTGAGCGGGAGAAGGAGGAGGAGGAGGAGAAAATTGCTCGCTTTCACTAATGAAGGAGAGGAAGGAGAAAAGTGCTTGTGCGAACATGAGCAGATTCCTCCTCCTTTTCTTCTTTTTTCTTCTAATGCCAAGTTCTGCCCGGTCTGACCATCAACTGATACAACCGGATCTCTCCTCCGGATCTCAAAAAGGAGAAGGAGAAAGAGAAAGAGAAGGAGGAGGAGGAGGAGGAGAAAAGTGCTCGCGCGAACATGAGCAGATTCCTCCTTCTTCCTCTTCTTTTTTCTTCCACTGTAATGGTCAACTCCGTCTGGTCTGACCGTTCGACCTATACAACTGGATCTCAAAAAGGAAGAGGAGGAGGAGGAGAGGAAGGAGAAAAATGCTTGCTTTCACCAATGAAGGAGAGGAAGGAGAAAAGTGCTCGCGTGAACATGAGTAGATTCCTCCTTTCTCTTCTTTTTTCTTTTGCTGCAATGCCCAGTTTCGTGTGGTCCAACCGTCGATCGATACAACTGGATCTCAAACCTTGGTTTCATTCTGAGGAGGAGGAGGAGGACCATGATGATCTTTCTAGAGAAGGTCCAAAATACTTCTATCCTGACCAGTAAGTGCCGTAAAATGCTTTGGAACATGGAATAAATACTGATGTTGCTACTTCTCATATGTATTGTGGCTGTTAGTTTAGATAGGATGTAATACATGCAGTTCTTTATACAAATTTGGATAATCTGGGGTTGCCTAAGCCACTATATTTCATTAAAGCATTTACCTAGAGGGCCAATGACTTTGGCAAGTGAATGTCCGAAGGCAAGGGGTGCCACAAGGGACGCCGAGACTTGCTAACGTTCATACAGCATGATAGTAAAAGTTTTACTGAAATATTGGTAAACGACAAAGCAATAAGCTTTATTCAACAAACATAAACACTTACAAGGGGAGAGAGAGGGATTTACTCGTTCCCGTTCGATCAAATAGAAAAGAGGCTAAGGGGGGAGAGAGAGGGCACATTGCAAGAGAGCACACTACGCACTGAAGGCGGAATGCCTTCCTTCTACATCTAACACATTTATAAGCATAGATGCCTCAGACAAGTGGCATCAATGATAGAAGCAAGAAGCATAGATGCCTGAGACAGGTGGCATCAATAATAGAGACAGATGCCTGAGACAGGTGGCATCAGAGAGATAAGTAAGAAGCTAATTATTGGTACCCTATGGGAGCCGCCTAGGAAAAGGTACCGGCATCGCACTCCTTTCAACAGGCCTCAATAATTCACATCTTACTGGCGGTCGTCATCCATTATGTCATCTAACAGACTGGCTTCATTTTCTGGGATAATCATGCGCCCATAGTCATGCATGCTTTTTGCTAACCTTTCTTTCTAGACTTCTATGAAATGCTCTTTAAGTCCATCCTGAACAGAAGTATGATGCAAAGGGCACATAAATCCCTTCGTCTTCTTCAGTATATATTTTTAATATCTTGTCTTCTGTCACCAGAGTTGGTTTATAGAATGGATGTTCTATATAATTTTTAGACGGTTCATAATTTCTCGAGATATGAAGTTTCTCTTCAACCGGGATATCTTAGGTAGCTTGAACCTGATCATGAAAGTCTTGTGTCCAAAAATCAGGCATATAATGTGCTTGCATTTTTATCAAAATCTGATGTTTTCCATCAGATGGATATCCTTTATACCATGGAGGGGAAGAGACAATATCTAAGTCACTGAAACAGACTTTTTTTTTGATGGAGTTCCATAATAGTATACTTTAGCTTTCAAGGGAGACCCGCTATTTCTTCCTGATCGCTTTTGTGAAGTACTAGGCGATCAATAAGTCCATAAGAAAATAAATCTTCCAGAGAAAAGTAACAACCCTGTATCTGTTGATCTTTCCACCAAGCAAGATTAATGGATGTCTTGATTATAGTAAATCCTTTAGAACAAGGGCAATGAAGATTATCCGAATGTGGTTTTAGTGTACGAAGACAAATCATTGTTAAGAAGAGTCCCTGTGGTCTTGTTACTTCTCCGAGAGCCATCTTTCTCAGAATTGTTTCTGTTTGGATGAACTTTTGATGAACAGTCTCTGTGATTAATTCATAGATATGCTGTTTTACAGGAGATCTTTGGAGGGATTTTGGAACCTATTTGAGTCCATTGTGTTTCCATTTCCAGGGCCTATGATTTTTTTCAAAAGGCTTATTTCTTCTTCTAGAGGAGCTTTTTGTTTTTCAAGTGTCTTTATCTGGATTTGTAAATACTGTATTTCTTCCTCTAACTTTGTAATATTTAATTCTTTAGCAATATAAGCTTGTAACGTGTGAGGTTCAAACTTTCCTTCTTTGATGGAGTTGTGGGAGGAAGTGTCTTATGCATGTATCTTATAGCTTACAGGTGAGTAGCTAATGTATTTATTCTTGTTAAAAAACCAGGACCATGATGATCTTTTCAGAGAAGGTCCAAAATACTTCTATCTTGACCAATAAGTGCCGTGAAATGCTTTGGAACACTGAATAAATATTGATCTTTAGAAGGATTTTTAGTGACTTGGAGAACTTCTGCATAAGTATTCTCTAGTGTTGCTAGGAGTGAGGTCATTGCCTTTTTTTCCTTTTGTTTTGTTTAAAGCCATGTCCTGAAGAACAAGGATCATTAGGTCTTAGTAGTAGACGTGATAATATATCAGGGATAATATTATCTTTACCTTTGATGTGTTTAAAGGTAACTTTATATGTATTGTTAATACAATGATCAATGAATGATAACCATTTCTTTTGTGAGATGCGTTTCTCATTTTTTGTTTTGAAGAACTTGACTATGGCTTCACAGTCTATTCTTATTAAGATTTTTTTTATTTAAAAGAAATAATCTAAAAGCATCCAAGCCATAACGTACGGCTAAGATCTCTTGATCAATGCTACTAAAAATATTTTTCTCCCTAAATTTGTCGAGACATTTCGGCAGATGGCTTCTGGTTCAGAAGCATATTTATGTAGTTTGTGGAGGAGGATAGCTCCCCATCCATGTCCACATCCATCTGTTTAGGTAATTTAAGCAATGGTAATTGATCTACCAGTTGCCTAATTTTATCAATTTGTTTATAGTCTTCAAAGTTAAACTTCTTAACGTCTGTAAGACTTAATTTAGAGTGGAGAGGATCACTCAATTTATGTAAGTCTTTGAAGAAAGGTCTTGCATAATTAATTTTATGCAAGTCTTTGAAGAAAGGTCTTGCATAATTAATAAGACCCAAAAACTGTTGTAAGCTTTTAGTGTCTGTGACTTCCAAGGTTTTAATCTTGGTAGATATATGAGGCTGGAGTTTGATAGTTCCATTACCAATTTTCACGCCTAGATATTCAATTGATTTTTTATAAAAATTGCGATTTCTGCCCAGAGACAATTATCACGTTTGTATAAAAATTTTTGTAATACAAGCTTAAGAGGTTTGTATGTTCTTTTTCATTTTTGCTGGGTACCAAGATATCATCAATGTATACATAGACAAATTCTCGGTATGGTGCAAATACCATATACATTTTTCTTTGGAATATCGCAAGAGCAGTTTTTAGTCCGAAAAGCATAATTAGTCATTCGAAGTTTCCTAATGGACAAGTAAAAGTTGTTCATGGTATTGATTCTTTTGCCATACGGATTTGCCAAAATCCAAATTTGCAGTCAATTTTGAGAAGATAGTGTTTCCCTGTATAGAGTTGATTAACTCTATTTTGTCAGAAATGTCATAACTATCATCTTCAATATTGTCATTGAGACGATGATAGTTGACAACTATTCTTGTCTTACCTTGTACCTGGGTTATTAACAATGAAAGCATGTGATCTATGAGGAGATGTACTCTTTTGTATTACATTGAGTTTTAATAATTCCTCAATGTGCATTTCAAATTCAACAATATTATCATTAGTTGCTGTGATTTTTTTATTTGTTATCCGAAAACTAGGATCTTTGATTTTCAGTGTACAAATAAGATTATTTTTGTCCCAATGCAATTGGGGATTAGAATCGAAGATTTGGTCCTTTTCTAACAGTCGAATCAAGTCATCTGACATCTGAATTGCATGATTCAATTTTGTTTATAAGAGGAGTAGAGAGATACTCTTCTTCCCATGTTTGAAGCATTTCTATAGGATGTAATACCCTATGGATTTCATCTTTTAATTCGAAGAACTTCAACGTCATTGGGATTTGGAGGTTGGGGAACCTCAATTGATTTAGGGGTTTTGCAAGCATTGGGGATATCACAGGGACACCAGAGAATACTTATACAGAAGTTCTCCAAGTCACTGAAAATCCTTCTAAAGATCAGTATTTATTCCATGTTCCAAAGCATTTCATGGCACTTACTGGTTTTGGACCTTTGGAAAGATCATCATGGTCCTGGTTTTCTAATAGGAATGAATACATTAGTTGCTCACCGGCAAGCTATAAGATATATGCATAAGACACTTCCTCCCACAACTCTATCGGAGAAGAAAAAGCTTCAACCTCACATGTTACAAGATTACTAAAGAATTAAAGATTACAAAGTTAGAGTAAGAAATACAGTCTTTACAAATCCAGACACTTGAAAAACAAAAGGCTCCTCTAGAAGAAGAAATAAGTCTTTTGAAAAAAATCATGAGCTCTAGAAATAAAAACACAATGGGATTAAACAGGTTCCAAAATCCCTCCAAAGATATCTCCTGCAAAATAGCATATTTATGAATTAATCACATAGACTGCTCATCAAAAGTTTATTCAAACAGAAATAATTCTGAGAAAGATGGCTCTCGGAGAAGTAGCAAAACCACGATGACTCTTTTTAACAATAATTTGTCTTCGTATACTAAAACCACATTCGGATAATCCTCATTGCTCATGTTTTAGAGGATTTACTATAATCAAGACATCCCTTGATGGAAAGATCAACAGATATATGGTTGTTACTTTTCTCTGGAAGATTTATTTTCTTATGGACTTATTGATCGCTTAGTACTTTACAAAAGCGATCAGAAGAAATAGCTGGTCTCCCTTGGAAGCTAAAGTATACTATTAGGGAACTCTATCAAAAAAAGAAATCAATCAGTTTCATTGACTTAGATATTGTCTCTTGCCCTCCATGGTATAGAGGATATCCATATGATGCAAAACATCATATTTTGATAAAAATGCAAGTACATTATATGCCCGATTTTTGACACAAGACTTGACAAGATATTAAAAATATATACTGAAGAAGACGAAGGGATTTATGTGCCCTTTGCATCACACTTATGTACAGATCCTGGACTTAAAAGAGCATTTCATAGAAGTCCAGAAGAAAGGTTAGCAAAAAGCATGCGTGACTATGGGCGCATGATTATCCTAGAAAATTAAGCCAGTCCGTTAGATGACATAATGGATGACGACTGACAGTAAGATGTGAATTATTGAAGCCTGTTGAAAGGAGTGCGATGCTGATACCTTTTATTAGGCGGCTCCCACAGGGTACCAATAATTAGCTTCTTGCTTATCTCTCTGATGCCACCTATCTCAGACATCGATGCCTCTATTATTGAGGCCACCTGTCTTAGGCATTTATGCTTCTTGCTTCTATTATTAATGCCACCTGTGCCTCTATTATTGATGCCACCTGTCCCAGGCATCTATGCTTATAAATAGATGTGGTAGATGTAGAAGGAAGGAATTCCGCCTTCAGTACTTAGTGTGCGTAATGTGCTCTCTTGCAGTGTGCCCTCTCTCTCTCCCCTTGTAAGTGTTTATGTTTGTTGAATAAAGGAAGGAGGAGGAGGAGGAGGAGGCGGAGGAAAGGAAAGGAAGGAGAAAAGCGCTTGCTTTCACCAACGAAGGAGAGGAAGGTGAAAAGTTCTCGTGCGAACATGAGCAGATTCCTCCTTCCTCTTCTTCTGCAATGCCTAGTTCGGTCTGATCCAACCGTCGACCGATACAACTGGATCTCAAACCTTGGTTTCATGAGGAGGAGGAGGAGAAGAAGGAGAAAAACGCTCAGCTTTCACCAATGAAGGAGAGGAAGGAGAAAAGTGCTCGTGCGAACATGAGCAGATTCCTCCTTCTTCCTCTTCTTTTTTCTTCTGCTGCAATGCCCAATTCCGTTTGGTTTAACCGTCAACCGATACAACCGGATCTCAAACCTTGTAAGTTTGGTATGCCGCGAACAGAGGAATTTGAACAAAATCACAAACAAAAAGCTTTGATCAATGGTTTCTCTCCAACTAAAAAATATATGCCTATATATACGCAATGATTTGGCCTTTTTTTTGTGTCATCCTCAAGCTTTGGTAAGACAGGTAGCCAAAATTCATTATGTTTACACATCACAATGGCTTGGGAAGGCTATTTTAGAAATTTTTCCAAATTTCAATTAACATTCCTTTATGGTTTGTTGCTCACTATGTGCTTTGGTTGAATCTAATATGCTTGGACAAGATTTTTCCTAATTTAAAAGTGATATTTGGCTACTTGACACCACTAACATTGTGTTACTGTTGACCACTTTATTATTTTTCTTCCGTCTGTAATCGGCAGACGAGCACACCCATTTGCGCTCGCCTCTGCCTCGCTCAAGGAGATGAAAGCAGAATGGGGAACAACAACAACCTGCTATTGAAGATACTCGATGTATAAAATCAAATACAACACAATAAGATTGAACCCATTTCCCAACTCGTTCTCTGCTTGCCGCCACCACAGGCGGCTCAAGCTCACAATCTCTCCCAAATCTGCTATCTCAACAACAACAAGAGAAGAGAATGGGATGGGGAGGAAAAAAGGTGATCCATTGGATCCGCCCGGACGCTGCACGAAGCGAGCGCCTCTCCCTTGCCAACGAGGATCGTCGACCCCTCTGTCCGATGGTTCACGGAGGAAGGGAAGAAGAAGATACCTCTTTTTTCCCGTGTTCTTTTGTTCGCATGCATCTCGAATCCTCCATCCATGCCCAGCCATGTGTCTCGCCATGCATCCAGCCATGTGTCCCGCCATACGATACTCTCTCGTAACAAGTTTGCGTAAAAGCCAAGTCAAGTAACGCATATCATATATTTATCCAGCCATGCAATCCTTGTCTCGTTCCAATTCCAATTGATTGAAGATTTCTATCAATTGGAATTAATTCATCTGGCTCAATTGGAATTAATTCCAAACTTGTTCCAATTCCAATTGATTGAAGATTTCTATCAATTGGAATTAATTCATCTGGCTCAATTGGAATTAATTCCAAACTTATTTGACCAGCATTGGTCGAAGAAAATCGACTCGGGTCCACCCATTTTGGGCTGCCAAAACCCGATCGGCATAAATCAACTAACTGACGAATAAAATTTGCAAACCCTTTTTAGCTTTTTCTTGCGTGCATAGGTCTGGTGTCGTTTAAGCACTGCCACACATTGTATTGCATCGTTCACTTGCAAATGTCCCACGCACTCAAACTCCGCAACACGTGCACATACCAAGCGAAGTTAGGACGTGGCCCGATCGCTCGCTCACAGACGCTCTACGCCCATGCAACAGTTGCGTCATGCACATCAGCCTCACCCTTGCGTACTCGAGTGCACAGGGCGGACCTTCGATTCGCACCACCACCTCTGTGCCCCCACAGATAGCGAAATATTGCACGTTGCCCCCGACAATGCATTACTCAACCAGTAACGCCTGGGAGTACCATGTGTCGCTAATCTAGGCTTGGCTCTCGGGATCCGAATCCATTGCCGTCATATTCTCCCCCACTGCGACACCCAAACCCAAAGAATTGGCCAAACCCATCAGCTTGTCGAGGCTAATTTGGCAAATCCAGTCAGCCCATCCCATTGCATCATGACCATCACAATCTAACGCTGAAGTATAGCAAAAGATTGGGTCAAATAGAGTCAAAATGTGCATCACCAAAAGAAATTTACAATCAGCCAGTTGATTTCTTCACAATCAACCGAGGCTAAGATAAAACAAAGGGCCACGTTTCCCCAAATGTGGAGTGTCAACATTTCCCTTGACCCATCAAAATGATTAGCTCACTGCCCCCTTCTCTCTCGATTTCGCTTCAGCTTCCATAGTGCAATGGCAGCCATGGAATATAGTTGATGGCGCGTTGGACAGTCGCGCATGATGTGTGGACCTCCGCACAGGAAACAGCCCCTAGATGTGGGTTTGTCGGCGCGAGATGGTACTCCGCCACCAGTAATGGGTTGGCTGGGGTGCTCTGCCTTCGGCCTCCCCTCCGGTGAGTGCTTTCTCTTCTGGAAACGTCGATCTTCACTCATCTGAGATGGCTTCGAAGACCCATCCCTTGTGGTGTTGGATCGGCTGCTTGTGTTCCCGTGAGGGTAGCTGCGACCTCTATTGTTGTGTGGACATCTTTGGCTTCTCACCGGCGCACCTCCGACTGCGCCCACTGCTGAAGGCTGCGCACGAAGTGGAAGAAACAACATCTCTACTTCCAGCATCAGGGAAGCAAAGGCATTGGTGTATTATCTGATGGAATCAGTGTGCCGGAGTCGCAAGAGGGCTTCCCGAGCTGTCCAATCGGTGTCGCTTGGCACAAATTGGCGTTGGAACCTCTCCTTCAGCTCCATCCAAGGGAGGACAGTATGGTGGATGGCGCAACTTGGGTCCGCCACCACAATTTGGTTTCACCACCCAAATATGCAGCACAGGTTGCTGCTTGCTCATCCGCTGGGATGTGCGCCGCTCGAAAGTAGGTCTCCATATCCCATGAAAAATTATCTACTTCTCGAGCATCACGGCGACCCTGATGCACAGTTGGCTCCGGTACCCGGTGCTTGATAGTAGACTCTCGATGGATTGGTTCTGTTATCTTGAGTTGGGGAGGGGCTTGCTGTGATACACCCTCCAAAGCTTCCAACCGTCGACGAAGGTCATCACGCTCATTGGGTAAGGACGCGAACCTTTGCATCGAGCTCCCTCACAAGGTCTCGAAGGGAGATAATGCAGGAAACTATTTTCTCCCCTTATAGCGCCACTCCATCACCAAGAATTTCTTCTAGCTTCATCACTCGGATGTGAGTTGTAGAATGACGCCTGGGAGGGCAAGCGGGTGGAGGTTGCGATGGCCCTCAGGCTCTCTACTCAGCGGTGGGTTCTCTCTCTTAGCCAAAACAGCTCGCATTATAAATACAACATCATTTGTGGTTGTCGATGGAGCTGCCATTGCAACCACCTCTGATACCTTCTTGTTAGAGCCGTTGACCACTTTATTATTTTTCTTCCGGCTATAATCAGCAAATGAGCACACCCGCTTGCACTCACCTCAGCCTCGCTCAAGAAGATGAAAGCAGAATGGGGAACAACAACAACTTGCTGATTGAAGATACTCAATGTATAAAATCAAATACAACACAATGAGCCTGTACTGTCACGCCCCACAAGTGATCACCGGCCGGTAACCACATGCGGCATAACAATTCACCTGTTATTAATCAATCTATATAATCATTTAGCTTATGTCACAAACAAATCAACCACCAAATAATTCAACAAAACCATCAATTCCACCAATCTCAGTTCTATAACTATTTAATGAGTTGGGTCACACAAGGGTGATCAAGAGACATAGATTAACACAACATTTCTTAATCAACAAGCAAATCCATCTTCAAACACATCCATCATTAAACATAGTAACAAGTTCATTCACCCTTCCAACCGGGTGTTACATAAATCAAACATTTCATGCTAAAGTTGCTTACAAAAAGATATCAAAATCTCCTCTCTTCCAAGCAGCATTATATGGCTATCTAACTAGCTCTATTGGCTTCAGACCCAAGACCTGAAACTGGAGGAGAAGACAATAGGGGTTAGCACAAATGCTAAATAGGAATTTAAAGAGATATGATGCATGTATCAACAAGGTCAAAACATATTAAATATCATTTCTAGCCAAGTTACATGGAATACCATATATTATCATATAAAGCAATAATGAACTGAATCCATAAACACGTCATGAAATCACCGAGCTAAGACCACAAACACTCATTACGAGCCACACTCTTAATAGAGTGTTTCCATTGTTAGTTCGTACAGTGGAACGACTGCCCGAAGACAGCCCGGGGGTGTTGCGTCCAACACTTGGCATCCCCGACATTACCCAAAGGCAACTCGGTAGTAAGCCCTAAGCCGGCGCAGCTATAGTCCGCTATGACAAGTCGGCAACTACAACACAATAGTGGTCCACTAGTCCCACCCGACCAGTGTATCAAATCAACAAGCCACGACAATTCAGAATATAATATCTTAGCCTTTCTAATATCATACAAAGACTAATAAGAAAACAAGATGTGCATACACACTCAAATGTAAATTTCCACAATTCATAAGCTTAACACATAGAACTTACATTGCGAAATTTAAACCATCTACATGCCAAGAACTTATGCAAAGAGTGCCAAGGAGTTTAAGACAGTAAAACAAGGGATTGAGCAATAAAGAATTCATGGTATCTCCAAATAAGTATGAAATTCTAAATAAACAATACCATGGTTTCAAAGGAGGGAGAAGATTCCTACCTCACACTTTACTCCCAGTTACCAGGTAAGGAAATCAATCAATACCACCATTCAACTAGGTGTCGATCCAATGCTAGCTCCAAGTGTCCCTTTTTACAAGTAAAATGAGAAGTTGATTACAATTCATTTAATACACTAAGCATATCTTTCATTCTTATCATTATCATCCTTTATTCCTTGATACTAATTTCCTTCTTTATCTATTTCATACCCAAATACTTAATACCAGTAAGGAGTTCATCATATCATTTTACTAGTTTTCCCTTCTATGCATAAACAATGCATAATATATATTCTTAGCTAACAAACATGAAGAAAAGGGTATAACTTTTACTGTAAAGGTGTCATGGCTTTAATCCACCCTCTTTAAACTAATCCCTAACTAATCCTAATTTCCACGTGAATTACCAGCTAGCGCTAGATCAAGGGCAAGTTGGCAGAAGGTAAAAATAAAAGAAGATAAGTGATAAATCAACCATTGAATAAGCTGGAAAGGTAAAGGAGGAAAGAAGAAACATGGTTTAAACAATAGGCTGGGAAGAATCTCATCTAACCTAACACAGCCAAAGAGTAGAAGAATGGAGAAGTTCTTACCGTTGCTATGAAGAGGAAGAAGCCTTAGGGTGCAGTCCAAGCCAAAGGGAGAGTCCAACTCCTACCAAGGGAGAGCATCAACGCCAACAGGGAGGACAATGGGAGCAGCCGGCGAAAGATTTTCGCCAGCTAGGGTTCGCACGAGAGAAAAGGGAAAGAGAGGAAGGGAGAAAGGTTTATGTGAGTTTTCTATATAAAATGGCATTTTTGCATCTAGGTTCATAAGTTTTTAGAAATTAAATCTAGGTTCCTAAAATTTTAATTATACCCTTAAAGAAAACTTAGCTATAACATGTACCCATTTCCCCAACTCGTTCTCTGCTTGTGGCCAAGCGGCTCAAGCTCACAATCTCTCCCAAATCTTCTGCTCCATCTTAGCCCAACAACAATAAGAGAAGAGAATGGGAGGGGGAGGAAAAAAAGGTGATCCAACCGGATCTGCCCGAATGCTGCACGAAGCGAGCGCCGCTCCCTTGCCAACGAGGATCATCGACCCCTCTGTCTGGTGGTTCATGGAAGATGGGAAGAAGAAGATACCTCTTTTTTCTCTTGTGTTCTTTTGTTCGCATGCATCTCAAATCCTCCATCCATGTCCAGCCATGTGTCTCGCCATACGACGCTTTCTCCTAACAAGTTTGCATAAAAGCCAAGTCAAGTAATGCATATAATATATTTATCCAGCCATGCAATCCTTTCTCGTTCCAATTCCAATTGATTGAAGATTTCAGTCAATTGGAATTAATTCATTTGGCCCAATTGGAATTAATTCCAAACTTATTTAACCAACATTGGTCAAGGAGAAAATTGACTCAAGCCCACCCATTTTGGGCCGCCAAAAACCCGATCGGCATAAATCAACTGTTTGACAAATGAAGTCCGCAAACCCTTTTTAGCTCTTTCTCGGGTGCATAGGCTAGTGTCATTTAAGCACTGTACATGTTGTATTGCATCATTCGCTTGCAAACGTCCCACGCACTCAAACTCCGTGGCATGTGCACATGCCAAGCGAAGTTAGGATGTGGTCCGGTTGCTCGCTCACAAACGCTCTACTCCTATGCAACAGATGTGTCATGCACATCAGCCTCGCCCTCGCGTACTCGAGCTCACAGGGGCCGTGTGAACCTCCGATTCGCATCACCGCCTCTACACCCTCGCAGATGAGTGAAATATTGCACGTCGCCCCTCGACAATGCATTACTCAACCAGCTACGCCTGGGAGTACTGCACTTGCACGTCGCCCTCGACAGTGTGCTACTCAACCAGTAACGCCGGGTAGTTTCACGCTCGCACGTTGCCCCGACAGTGTGCTACTCAACCAGTAACGCCTGGGAGTACCATGTGTTGCCAATCTAGGTCTGGTTCTCGGGATCCGAATCCATTACCCTCACACATTGTTATAACCCACTTGATAAGAAAAATTACCAGTTAACTAGATGAGAGCCTAGAACGACCTAACTCAACGAAAAATGCATAAGCCAAACTTAGTGTTAGTAAAATCACTAGGCCTTATATGTCATGACAATTCGCATCTCACTTCCCATGTGAAGCTAAATTAGTGTATTATAACTTCCCTCACCTAAGATTCAATGTCTTCGTCAATACCAAGACAATGTGTAGCCGAGAATCATCCCTAGTCAATAGCCGAGATCAACCCAATAGTCGCCCCATCATTGATGACAACTTTTTCATATTGGCCTTTCACCATGACTAGGACTAGGTTTGCTTTAATATGTTTTAGCCCCTTCAAGGTGAAAACTCATTAACTTGATGAGCTTATAGTAAAATGACACAATTAAAACTACTTAAGCAAAGTTAAAGGTGATAAGCTAATTAGGTTTTATATATCTTGACAAACCCATTTCACTTTTGAAGCGCAACTAAATCAGGTATCATAGACTTTTTATCCTAATAAGAAAATACAATATGTTTAAGGTACTTTCAGGATATTCATTTTTTGGGGAATGCAACTCGAGTGACTGATTTGCTCTTGGACAATTTTCAAGGATATGAAAATTTATGTTTGGGATTCAGTCTTTTCTTTAATGATTCTAAGATAGAGTTACCTGAGTGTAATGAATGCCTAAGTTCTAACATATATTAGAAACTTCTCTTTTGCTATTTCGTACATTCAATATGCCTTAAATCACCCTTAAGTTCCTTTAGCACCAGATGTAGATGTGATCATATAAGCCCTTGTGACAATAATGTAATTTCTTTGTTGCTGGCTTTAGAGAACATTCTCTCTTTCCAATTAGAGAAGCTTCTTGAGGACAAATAGTTCACTGTTACAATTTGGTAGTTTATGGTTCATCACAAGGATTTATCGTTCCTAAATAATTATCTAAAATTATGAGTGTTCTCGTGAGAACTTCAGTAAGGGCTATAATTTTACAGGACACCTAACTGTCATGGTAAGAAGTTGATTGAACAAGAATATGAAAATTGATCTGTCATTTGTCTGGTAAGTGCATATTGAGATATGGATAAAAAAATTTGAAAAAAAAAGAAAAAGAAAAGCAAGCTTGAATTTCTTAAATGCTTACCATTTCTTAGATATTAGGAGGAAGGCAGTACAAAATGATACATATTTGTTGCTACATTATGTGACTGAAGATTATTCTTGCTTCAAGCATAAATGTTTTTTTTACACTTTTATCGTTCCAAAATAATTATCTAAAATTATGAGTGTTCTTGTGAGAGCTTCAGTAAGGGCTCTAATTCTACAGGACGCCTAATTGTTATGGTAAGAAGTTGATTGAACAAGAATATGAAAATTGATCTGTCATTTATCTGGTAAGTGCATATTGAGATATGGATAAAAAATATTGAAAAAAGAAAGAAAGGCAATCTTGAATTTCTTAAATGCTTACCATTTCTTAGATATTGGGAGGAAGGCAGTACAAAATGATACATTTTCGTTGCTACATTATGTGACTGAAGACACATGTAACACATTGCTTGTTTGTCTGATGATTCTTGCTTCAAGCATAAATGTTTTTTTTTTTTGCATTTTTAGTGGGTGAACTTACTGTTCGTATTCAGTATAAAGCTATCTGGTGCATATTGTTTCTTTGTCATCTTTGCATTTGTGATCATTGCATTTACAAATGACTAATTGTGTTGGAAACTTGGAATGCAAGGTTGTAAAGATAAACCTTCTTTTCTAGAATTATTTGAACGTATCTTTTCATGAATTTAATATAAAATCTGGATAGTCATTGACCTAGTTATGCTTATTAGTTAATTTGATGATAATTTGAGATCAAAACCAGATAACTATTTGAAGATGCTAGTTAACTCAAGTACTCAACTATTAAATATTTTAGTCGTTGATAGTGAGATCTTGGAATCAAATTCTGTCTTCACCATAATACTTGCCTTCTTGCATAAAAATGATAATTTGGGAACATAATAGACAAGCACTTAGGTGGCATTTGGTCATACAAAACATATTCAAATTTTCAGTCTTTTAAAAACACTCTTGGTAGAATTCAATTAATTTACAAGTATCTCATCACATATTTGAGTTTTCTACTAAATGGAAAATGAGAACTGAAAAATACCTTTTTGTTATTTATAGTTTCCTTCATAAAATTGAGAAAACTATTTTTAGAATTAACCAGTTTTCAAATTGACAGAAAATGGACTGCCAAATTTTTTTCAATCCTGGGCCTTAGTATTCTGAAGACATGTTATTAATACAAATTCCAAAAACAAATGTGCCTGAGGATACGAGAATATTGACAAAGAACTTTTATGGCAATCAATGCAAAGGGACAATTATGGTTATATCCAAGCTTAAAATACTCACAGGCGTTACTGTTTTTAGCGCTCAAACCTTTAGTTACTTGTTTCACATAAAGCTATCTACATGGCATAATGGTCTCAATAGGCCATAATAATTAAGATGCAGTACCAATGCTTTTTTCCACTCAAAATGTCTTTCCTGGTTGAGATTATATTAGCACATGATTTGGCCAGTTTTATTAGCACATGATACTCTCTAGATAGCCTGAACTTTGATTATTTGAGAAATAATAAGGCAAGGAGTAGGAGTGGAGGACGTGATGGAGAAAAGGGCACGTAGTTGATGTTACTGCTGGCATAACAATCTGTCACTTTTCCATATACTGAGAAGAAATAGCTTGCCTAGTTTTAACTGTACTGGAAGTTGCCCTACACATGGTGGATAACTCGACTTAATTGTTAAGAAGCAGGAAACTATTAAGTTCGGTGTACTAGGCTATTGATCTTGCTACTGATCCTTAATTTTTCTTACCTGTATCGAGCAATGTGACGGAGGTTCTTGTTAGCGCAAACTCATTTTCTTGACATGTTCCAGTTGATAACTAGGTTTATTTTTCTATAAAATAATATAATAACAAATGTGTGCCTTGTGTGCATATGTGCACTATCCTCTCTTTCCTTCTGTCCACTGGATCAGTCTATCATTGTTCTTTAACTGGTTTCAGCAAGAATGAAATGCCGTATACAAAAAATTAAAAGTTCATGCATCTCAGAGTTTCAATATATTGGAAGAGAAAAATGTACAGCAAAGCAAATAGCTTGAATTCTGGCTTGCAGGCTTGGTAGTGCTATTTATTTGGTTGTATTAGGCAGTTAAATTGTACCACTGATCAAATTCTTCTGAATGTCTCTAGTTCATTGAACATGATATTCATCCAATTAATTTCAATTACTCTGATTGTTAACTTGTTATTGATATGGTCCTAAAGGTGCATTAGACTGGTTATGTGCAGTTCTTCATATCATTTTCCCCCACAACCTTTTGCATGCTCTCGTAAGTTGTAAGTGCTTAGTCAAAAAGGTTCGGAGAGTATTCTTCATCACGATTATGAGAGATCCAAATGGTTTTGCCAAGAGACTTGCTTATAATATTCAATGAACATTATAGTTTCTTTTATTGGATTTTGACCCACGCATCTCATACCCTATGGGCATGAGACCAATCAGACCAGACGTTGGCAGTAAAAGGTAAATATTTTCCAACAGGTGTCTCTACAAGATCTAAAACATATGACCTTTCTTTTACCTGATGGTGCCAGCTTGCTTCCATTAAACTAATTTCTTGTCAATCAATGAGCAATGTAGTTAGAAATGTAACTTAGCTGTTGATTTGTATGATTATTTGTTCTTTATGTTAAATAGGCTAAGTGATTATGCTCTCCTGTACTTAATTGAGTAAATATTCGTTTATATTGAACAAGTATAAGACAAACATTTGATGAATTGTTAACAAATTTCTGTTCAAAAATTTTTTGATAGAGTTGCTTAGTACTTATTTCTTTTTGTAGGTTTGTAAATACTTCTTAGATGCTGTGGAAAAGAAACAGTATGGATGGTTTTGGGTTTGCCCAAATGGTGGCAAGGATTGCCACTATAGGCATGCACTTCCTCCTGGGTATGTGTTGAAATCTCAGATGAAGGCATTGCTGGAGGAAGAAACTGAGAAAATATCAATTGAAGAGGAAATTGAAAATCAGGTAAGTGTTGTGCAGCTGCCTGTGTTATTTTTAATAATTTTTTTTTCTTTTTTCCTTTCCATTGTATGCATAGTCAATCTTTTAGCCTTCTTTTGAAGAAGTATTGTTCTTTCTTATTTTCTCTGTTCTCTTTTTTCTTTTCCTAGCTGGAACTTACTTTCATCGAGTGTTCATCTTGTCACAGCGTGCAAAAGTTGCTACAACAACTCCTCTTACTCCTGAGCTGTTCATGCAATGGAAAAAGAGGAAAATGGAAGAGAGAGATGCTGGTCTTGCTGCAATGCGAGCTGATAGAGCTAAGAATGATCGCATGAGGTTAATTTATTTTACTTGCTTGTAATTATAACTTTCTCATTGTTAGTTCATATAACCAACTGTCTTCTTATTGCAGTGGTCGTGAGTTGTTTCTGTCAGATTCAAGTTTATTCGTCGATGATGATGAGGCATGTGAAAAATACAATAGAGAAGAACAACCCGACTCTACTGCAGAGACAGTATATCTCTTATACTTTACTTCTACCTAATTTATAAAGCATTATTCCAAATTATTGTGCTAATCATATTCTTGTACCCTTTTATGCTTAAAATATACTTGTGACTTCATGCTCCCATGGCGGTACTATAATATCCATAACTTCTTTGATTTTCTGGAAAATAATCAATATCGGAATCCAATATAACTTTTGTTGTGGTGTCAAAGTCCATGAAATTCTGGTATACAATGATTTCAAATAAAAGGATGCTAAATTTGAAATTTTAGTTCCTTTTAGACATTATTTCTTTGTTGCATTCCAATTGATATTAGTTCCTCTAGCTGTTGTATCATGAAATTCAATTTGGATTTTCTTTACCAATAGATATGAGTTTCTATTTTCCTCTTTGAAGAATCAAAACTCAAAACATTTAATTTGTATCCTCAAATTTCTATTATGCTCGAAGTCCATGTGCAGAACGGTTGGTGCTTATAGTTCATCTCCTCTATAGCTACCATGACTTGATCTTTCTGATGCCTCGTTGACCTACATCCATGATATCCAGTACCACATTGACATTCTGGGACAGGTGCTTGACAAAGTGTTATTGTGAAATAGAATATGGACGTTTGAGGACATAAAAAATGGGGAGCCAAAGTATCTTACAGGTTTTCAGTGATGCAGATGCGCCACTCAAGATATCTAAATGTCTTACAGGTTTTCAGCGATGGTGATGCCACTAAAGATAGCTGACTAGTGCTATTGTTTCATAATTTCGTAGTTAACATTTCTTTTTATTCTTCATTTGTTAATCCTTTTGCTATAGCTATCGACATTTTGACTAGTGCTTAGTACTTGATAGTTTGTTAAGTCTTCCATACAAATATGACATCTAGATTTGTTTTACCTACATGGATAATCGTGCAAATGCCTTAGAATTATGACATTTGCTCTCTGAGGAAAAAACTAGTTATTTATTTTACTTATTTGCAGGTCAAGAATGAACCTGGGTTTGATGGTCAAAGTTCCTCAACTTCAGCTAATGTGGATGAAATACTGGATGAAGACGACGATGACGATGAACTAGATATCGATGAATTAAATGAGCTGGAAGCAAGCTTATCGAGAACATCCATTCAGATACGTGAACCAGCCACAGAGGCATAATCTCGTGGAGTTCGACTTCTTGCCAGTGCCCAATTCTTCCAATTGTACGACAACTCTCAATTGAAATTC
This sequence comes from Costus lasius, assembly GCA_027563935.2. NCBI lineage: Eukaryota > Viridiplantae > Streptophyta > Magnoliopsida > Zingiberales > Costaceae > Costus > Costus lasius. Next base: position 8,342,155 of record CM050452.1, read on the forward strand.
TTTGCGGTTTTTGAAGGCGTGAATGTACGAGTGACATATGCTCTATTCAGGGCAAGGTCCTGGTACTCATTAAATTCCTTTGAGGGCTTCATGTAGGCGAGGAAAAGCAAGTTTTGATGCAGCTTTTCTTGGACAGAATAATTATAGATAGGTTTTTAAGGTAAACTTGTATAATTTATATTCAAAACCTGCTTCCTATCTCGAGCTAATCATAATTTGATATCGATGTTGAATGCTAAGGTTTTTTTTGGACTCCAGCAGGCGTGGTTGGAGTAATTGTTCTTTGACGCTGTGGTAGTTGTTTTCATTATGATTGTGAGCGCGCGCGCAATTTCACCTTGACAAAGCGTTTAGGTTAAGTTGTTCGATTCAAATGTAAGACCAACTTTGCTATAATAATTGGTTGCCCAAACTGGTAAGGGCTTCGTTTGGCCAAGCTGCAGTGATTGTAGTGGCTCTAGGAGGTGTTTTGGTGTCTAGCAATATGATTCAACCGCACTCATTTGTGTCAAGCTTAATTTGAGTATGGTGGAGCTCGAATTTGATGCACTTGGTGTCAGGCCTACGGATTTCTAGGCAAGGCAACGTGGGCCAGGGCGGCCCAGACCTAAGCCCACGCGGTAAAATCAGAAGTGACACCCAAATCTCTCGGTCAATACTTGATTTTGATTGGGATTTGAGAAAATCAGGCGACGGACAAGGCAGCGGAACTCATGAGGCGGCTTCGCCGTCATCTCTGCGAGATTCGGACTTCAGCGGCAAGGCGATGTCGTCGGTGACACCAGCGGGAGAAGCAGTCTCCAGCGCAAGCAAAGCAGGCGCGAGTTTCTCGGACGCGGCAGACGAAAACGGGGAACGTGAGCGAAGCGGAGATTCAGGTGACGTGGAAGAAACAAGCGGCAGACTCCTCTATAAATCGGGCAACGGAAGGAAGGGATCGAGATCTTCATCAGCAGCGAGCGTAGGGAAGCTTCGTGCGGAGAGATTTACGGCGCCTGGGGAGGCGTCAACGAGTGACTTCGTGAGGGAGCGATAGTGTCTGTAACCATCGACCGGCGGGTCAACGGCGAGGGAGGGAAGAGGGGCGACGACCAGGGGGGTCGTCGGCAAGCGCAGGAGAGGTTTTTGTAGCTGTCGACAGGAATAAACGACTTTTCCTCTTCATCTCTTCTTCTCCTCTGTTTCGGCGTGTTTTCAGTGTCTGACGGCGTGTTTCCGACGCTCGGTGGCTGCGTCTAGTCGGCGGCGTTCGCAGGTGGACGGGAGAAGTTCTGGCGGTTGCGTTCGGCACTTGGATGGTGAAGGAGCACGGCGGCGGCGGCATCAAGCGTTCACTGTGTTCGGCTCGAGGAAGACGATGATGCGGCGTACGAGGCGAGCGTCGAGTCAACGGGTCAACGAACAAAATCAATCGAGATTTCAAAATTGAGGTCGAAATCGACGGCTGACGTAGGGCTCACGTCAGCAAGGGAAAAATCAGAACTCGGCAGGCAGATTTTGGTGGCTGACATCACGCTGACGTCAGTAGAGGCGAATTCGAGCGTTGACGGTGAGAAGGTGATTTTGACTTTTGATTTAGGGTTTGGTTTTTCAAATTAGGTTTAGGGTTTTCCGATCGTTCTTCGAATTGGGGATAAAATCAATACGGGGAAATTAGGGTTTTCTGTTCGGGGATAATTTTGCGTCGGTAACCCTAGGGTCTCACGCTCGGTCTGGTGCTCCGTCGGAACACCGTTAGGTCGGGGCGTGACAACTGGTATCAGAGCCAAAGATCCAATCTAGATGGTGAATCAAGGAGATCGCATCGCACAATTGGAGCAAGTGATGGGTCTGACTGGGAACAGTGACAACGTAGTTATTCCTTAGGTGGAGGATTTGCAGCGTATGGTAGAACAGCAAAGGTTGCAAATCCTTGCCCTTCAACAAACTTTGGCTGGAGTAGTTGAGGCTCAGCAAAGATTCGAAGGGACGGCAGCACTACAAGAGCAAGTAGCGGTCTTGCAATAATAGGTAGCAACCTTGACGGCACAAGTAACCAACTCCGTTGCAGCACAACAGCAAGTACTAGTAGATCTCGCGGTGATGCGCATGGCCTTGGCGCAGGCACCGGGCGGTGCACCTGCAGCGGCCATGGTGGAGTATAGAGCTGTCAGAGGGAAGGTTCGCATCCTAGAGCTTGCGATATTCGGAGGAGTCCGATCATCCAAAGAGTTGGGCAACTTTCTTTGGGATATGGAAAAATATTTTACTGCTAACCATGTTGCAGACCAAGAAAAGGTGAGGGTGTGTACAGCATATCTCTCTAGTGATGCAAAACTTTGGTGGAGGACCAAAGTTGAGTCAGCATTTGGAGTAGCTGGCTGGACATAGGAGGTGTTCCGAGAAGAATTGTGGCAACAGTTCCTTCCCGGGAACTCGGAGGAACAAGCATGAGACGCATTAAATCGGCTGAAGTATATGGGCCAAATCCAGGAGTATGTCCGAACTTATTCGACCCTCATGTTGGAGATAACGGACATGTCAGAGACAGATCGACGCTATACCTTTCTCCGGAATCTTCAACCATGGGCAGAGGCTAAAGTCCGAAGACATGCGCTGCAGGACTGGAGGACGGCCACAGCAATAGCCAAATCTCTCGTGGATTTGAGAGCTTCAGGTACGACTTTCTCGAGGGCATCAAAGTCGCTACCTAAGCGTCGCTCTCCGCCAAGAGCGAGAGCACTAGAGAGGGATAGACACTCTCCCCAGCGAAACGGAGGTCAGTCGGCACGGCAAGAGCAGAACCGACCTGCAGAGAGGGTGCATGATCGACTGAGACCGATCAGGTGCTGCTTGTGCGGTGGTCCTCACTAGATGAAGGAGTGCCCCACAAGACAAAAGATTATGACCATTGTGACCCAGAAGTCAGCTGAGGAAGCTGAAATCAACACTGAGGAGGTGAGGGTTGGTGCGCTACAGATAATTCCAAACACTGCCACGGGGGCGCAACAGTGTCAGATTGGAGCTATGGTTGCACGAGATCCGCCCGTGACGGACATCGAGAGCGATGTCCAAGTTAGGCGGGAGAGAATTGTCAGGCCTACGGATTTCTGGGCTATGCAACATGGGCCAGGCGGCGGCCCAAACCCAAGCCCATGCGGTAAAATCAGAAGTGGCACCCAAATCTCTCGGTGAATACTCGATTTTGACCGGGATTCGAGAATATCGGGCGACGAACGAGACAGCAGAACTCGTGAGGCAGCTTTATCGTCGTCACCGTGAGATTTGGACTTCAGCGGCAAGGCGACATCATCGGCGACACCAGCCAGAGAAGCAGTCTCCAGCGCGAGCAAAGCAAGCGAGAGCTTCTCGGACGCGGCGGACGAAAATGGGGAATGCGAGCGAAGCGGAGATATAAGCAACGCGGAAGAAACGAGCGGCGGACTCCTCTATAAATCGGGCAACGGAAGGAAGGGATCGGGATCTTCATCGACAGCGAGCTTAGGGAAGCTTCGAGCGGAGAGATTTACGGCGCCTGGGGAGGCATCGACGAGTGACTTCGTGAGGGAGCGATAATGCCTGTAACCGCCAACCGGTGGGTCAACGGCGAGGGAGGGAAGAGGGGCGACAACCAGGGGGGTCGTCGGCGAGCGCAGGAGAGGTTTTTGTAGCTGTCGATGGGAATAAATGGCTTTTCCTCTTCATCTCTTCTTCTCCTCTGTTTTGGCATGTTTTCGGTGTCTGGCGGCGTGTTTCCGACGCTCGGCGACTGCGTCTGGTCGGCGGCGTGCGCAGGTGGACGGGAGGAGTTCTGGCGGCATTGGCGGCTGCGTTCGGCACTCGGACGGTGAAGGAGCATGGTGGCAGTGGCGTCAAGCGTTCGCTGCGTTCGGCTCGAGGAAGACGACGATGCGGCGTATGAGGCGAGCGTCGAGTCAACGGGTCAACGAATGAAATCAATCGAGATTTTGAAATCAAAGTCGAAATCGGCGGCTAACGTAGGGCTCACGTCAGCAAGGGAAAAATCAGAACTCGGCGGGCGGATTTTGGTGGCTGACGTCACGCTGACGTCAGCAGAGGTTTGGTTTTTCGAATTAGGGTTAGGGTTTTCCGATTGTTCTTCGAATTGGGGATAAAATCAATACGGAGAAATTATGGTTTTTTGTTCGGGGATAATTTTACACCGAAAACCCTAGGGTCTCACGTCCGGTCTAGTGCTCTGTTGGAACACTGTTAGGTCGGGGCGTGACACTTGGGATGAACTCTCCGTTGGGTGCTGACCCATTGTAGCACGCAGTGCGCTAGTGAGGGGAAGGGGGGGAGGTAGCCTAATGGAGTGGCATGCATAACTTGCTCAGGGGCATTGTATTAAGTGGCAAGATGGGAGCTAGGGGTGTTCACGGTTCGATTAACTGAATCGTGATCTCAAATCATTTCTTGAACTGATTGGAATGGTTCAGCTATATTATAAATTGTTCCCGATCCAAAAAATCGATTAACCAGTTAACTACCGATTTTTGGTTAACCGATTAAGAAAAATCTTTCCTAATAATATTAAATATGTAAAATAAACTTGTATATAATATTAAATATTATTATTTAATAATTAAATATGTAAAATAATTCATTTTTAAAATATAATCAATAGGTCTTAAACCCATGATTTACTATCTCACATAGCACTACCTAACCATTGTACTAAATGACATCAATTTATAAACTTAAGTTATATATATATATTCAGTCGGTTCGGTTAACCGATTAAAATTTTTTTTCTCGAGCCATAAATTTATAAGCTAAAAATCAACTGTGAACCGAACTGATCCATTCAGTTAACCGCCCGTGCGGTTCGGTTCGGTTGGTTAACCACAGTTTTTCAGTTTTTTTAACACCCCTAATGGGAGCTAAGGGGGCCAGCGAGGGGGAGCTAGGCGAGCGGTGTCAATGATGAGGGACAAAGGGTTTAAGAGAGTTTGTGAGCAAATAACACACTTGCGCGTGAAAACAGTTCGCTCAAGTGAAATAATAATTTGCACTCCGTGAGAAGCGGCTCACCATTCTTATGCGGATAAATCACTTTTTCTAATGTTCAGTCTAGACCTGACAATTTGGATTAGCAGGTCATAAATCAATTGTGTCAACTATGACTTGTGATTCAATTAAGCTAATCTAAGTATGATCTATTTAATTAATTAGATCAAAATATCTAACCCGAATACGACTCGAATATAACCAAGTCAACTCGACATGATCTGAATAACCTATTTATTAAATGATTCATATATTAATCTGAGTACTAACATGATCCTAAAAAACTTATTTAGTAATTGGGTTATTTATTAACCCGATCGGCTTGACTTGACACGACTTGCTTATAAATTTATCATTCATATTTTATATAAAAATTATATTAAAATTAAATAAAATTTTTGACTTATGGGCTAAAATCTCAATCAAAAGAGGATTAGAAGAGATTTTGGTTTTTGGGCGAGCATTGGGAGTTGGGCGGATCTATATTTAAAATTTATATATAAAAATATATAATATAATCTGGTTAAGCAAGTCAATTTTATAACCTGACATGACTCAATTATTTTCAGATCATAAACGGACTTATTTATGATCCAAATACAATTATGACTGACCTGAAACTGTCTAACTTCGTGTCGAGTCAAATGGGGTCAGATTTTGCCACAAAAGTCATGCAGCTAAATATTTAAATTTCTACATTTGTTATAGCACGAACATGGCAACTTGGCCAACCTGACCTAAGTCGGTCACGATTGTGCTAGTTTCAAGGGCCTATTTATTATGTTATATAAATTATTTTTTTTTAAAAAAAAAAAACTTCATGGGATAGTGTGTAATGAGTCGAGCTACGAAAAAAGCTTTGTCCTTATTTGAAAAGCTAAGGTGGCATATCATTTCCAAACCTAAAAAGTAATATGAGTTTAAAAGCTAGAAGGATACTTTTGGCTGTTTTCTAGTTATAGTAATATTTTTTTTGTGTATCTCATGTCCATATCTACATTTATATGGTTGTTAAATGACATAATTATTTTAAATAAAAATTAAAAATTAAAAATTAAAAATTATTTTCTATTATTATTTAAAATTTTTTCTTTTATAAAAATTTTAATAAATTTTTTTATTATTTAATTTAAAATTATTTATTGCATTATTTTTATTTTATTTTTAAAATTTTATTTAAAATTTTAATTTTTAAAAATATTTTTTTTAAAAAAAAATTAATTAGTATAATAATTTATCTCAACATAGTATAATCTTTTTCAATCAGCTATTTTTCAAACAAATGTTCGATCGAGGAACAACATTGTCCGGCTATTGAAATTCGAAGCTGCCTTGGATCACGGGCTGCGAGGGCATAAGACTCGACCACTCTCTACTTAGAGATCGAGGCGCCTGCGTACTATTCCAGCAAAATGGCGACTTTGGGTCTAACCCTGAGGCAACTTCGTGCGGCTTGCCGATGCTCTCCTCTCTCGCGCATTACATCGAACTACTTCCGAGCGTTCGCCACCGCGCTTTCCCCCGCTTCCAAGGCCGTCGTCTACGAACAGCACGGCTCGCCGGACCTGGTCACCAGGTCTGGTCCTTCCTATCGATGTTTCATTCTGTGCCCTCTTGAGAATATTTCTTCCGTTGTCTCGTCGTTATTGTTGAGAAGATGGTCGAAAGCTTTCTGCAGGTTTCGATAAGATTAGACAGCAGTTGTTTGGTTTGGTTAATAAGGTTGCTATCCGTGCAGGGTGATTGATGTCCCGCCTGTGGAACTGAAAACAAATGATGTGTGCGTCAAGATGCTCGCGTCGCCGATCAATCCTTCAGACATCAACAGGATTGAAGGTTTTTTCTTTCGGTTATCTATTTATTGAAAGCTAAAGCTTTTTTAGTTTGAACTGGTATATGATCGGCATTATGGATGCAATTGTAACGTATCTTTGTGTCTATTTAGCACTTAGCTGCAGTTTCTCTGGAATCAAATGTAATTATAGTTTAATAACAAAGAAGAGTGATGAGGTACTTTCAAGTGCTTATGATGTATTGTTCAAGAGGAAAGAGGAATCGATGACATTGCTCAAAGAATAAAAGAATAGAGAACTAAAGTAGAATAGGGCAGCGACAGAACAAAATATTCGTGTATTACTATGGCCTATTTGAGGCTTCCTTGGCTAAATGAATAGTAATGGAGATATGGTGTGACGCCTGCCTACAAGAACTACATGAAGAAGAGAACTAACTTAACCACTGGGACTCCTCCAATGTTTACGTCAAACTTAAGAATTAGATAATTTAGTGGGAGTCAAGAGAAGAATGTGTATGTGCCTTTTGGAAAGAGAGCAATATCTCTTTATAGACCCAATATGTATTGATTACTGATCCCCATGTTAACCTTGTCCTGAAACAAATGTAACTGACCACGTCCCAAGACCATATTCATGTCGGCTAAACCTGGCTGAAGCTTGTGCCTTTTCGTGACTTGACTGTGCTTAGTTCATTGTGATAGAGACAGGTTTAATACAAAATTTTGCACAGGGTTTAGCTATGTTTTCGAAGCTATCATGTCATTTTCCATCCTCTAATTGGCAACGTTGATTTATCCAGCTAGGCACTATGTAGATTTGTCTGTTCGTTCTCTGCCCCTCATTAGAAGGAAAATGGTTGTTGCAAAACTAGCTGTGCTTTAACTAGAGTTTATGGTAGCCAAGAAATGCATGTAACCACAACGTTTAGGTGGATGAACAGGGTAACTTTAAAGAGATAGAACAAATCCCCTTATGTAACTTATAACGGTAGTTACTTGCAAAATTTCCTTAAACTTGTGCCCTAAATTTTCTAAATTACTAAATGAATGTTAACACTATGGCTTAAACTTTATACTTTAGTGGCTCAAGATAGTTGATGAGAGAATCTACTCTGGTGGTAGTGGGTTAATTTGTCTGAATGTGGAAAATAATCATTTGCGAATCTTGACGTGTGAATCTATTCATTTTCATCCACAAGAATAGGACATTGATATATAATTATATATGTAGTTTAGCCATTTCCTTATTGGCATTGCTTTTCTATTAATTGGCCAAATTGGTAAACCTATAATGCCAACAAGGACTAGTGGTTCGTTTAGATCCCTTGTGAGATCCCCAGATAAGTTTTTTTTGTTAATGCTGGATTTCCTTCATTGTTTGATGGTTTCCTTAAATAGTAAGTGTTATCTCTGCCCAATTTATTTTTCTGAAAAATTTCTTTGAGAAGACTCCCTTTCCTTTGGAGTTCCTTTTCTCCAAATTGAAGTTCTCCTTCCTTCTTTTCTACAAGTTCTCAATTTTTTGTTTCTGTAATTGATATTTTGAGCAGGTTAGAGATTTGAGTGATTTTTTTACTTTAGAAATTAGGGTTATGTTGAACCACAAACTGCAGCTAGAATGGCTGTAGAATTGCAAAATCATGTTGCAACTTTCTATGGTATGTTTGTATTAAGGTGAACAAATTTCTCGAGAGTACTGCTCATCCTTAATATACACCCTTTTATCAATTGCTTAACTATAGTTTACTTTCTTATTTATTGGTAGTGTCTCAGTAAATCTTAGTTTCTGATTATTTCTTCCTAATCTTCTTTGGTGTTTGCCTTGTTTCTCTTGGAGTTAGGTGTTTACCCTGTTAGGCCTCCAGTACCTGCTGTAGGAGGATATGAGGGGGTTGGGGAAGTACACTCACTGGGCTCTGGTGTGAGTAACCTCTCAGTGGGTGATTGGGTCATACCATCTCCTCCATCCTTCGGTAATTAATCCTTGTTTGTTATTGGACAGATTCATCTCTTTCAGTGTGAGTTTCTCATAAATATGACAGGTATACATATCCTGCTTCTATAACAAATTATAATATGCACCCTTTCTAGGTACATGGCAGACTTATGTTGTAAAAGAGGAAACTGTTTGGCACAAAATAGATAAAGATGTTCCAATGGAGTACGCTGCCACAGTTACTGTAAATCCTCTGACAGCTTTGCTGATGCTGGAAGATATTGTCAAGCTGAACTCAGGTTCTGTATCACCAAGATGTTATGTTTCCGTAATAGATGTAGTCATGTAACATCGTGGCTAAATGCAATCAGGAGACACGATTGTCCAAAATGGTGCTACTAGCATAGTGGGACAATGTGTAATTCAGCTTGCTAGAAACCGAGGTGTCCGCACTGTGAATATTATAAGAGACAGGTGTGAATAAACTTTCACAGGTCCAACATTTAGATTTTTTTTTTCTGAACCAAGTACATGAATTGTCACAAAACTTACATGATAAAAAAGGTTTGACTGCTTATGCTTTCAATGCCTATGTGCTGTTTCCGTTTATCCAGTTATTACTTTTGGGAAGTCTGTGTGAAATAAATCATTGATGAGGTGGTAGCTTTTCAAGATATTCTGTTATACTAGTATTCTTTAAATGTATATCGTGTGACCTGAAATTTGTTTGTAAAGGAATATGCTGACTAATGATTGCATTGTTTTTGTATTTCCTTCTTGTGCATGTGAAGAGTTGGATCAGAGGACGCTAAAGAAAAACTTAAGAATCTTGGGGCAGATAAGGTGTACACTGAAAGCCAATTAGAAGTGAAGCATGTCAAGAGTCTCTTGGTAAAATGATGTTTAAGCTAGTGAAGCTCTTTAAATCTACATAGAGTAGCATATGAATACGAATATTTTCTAGTACTTCATACTTGCCTATTCCTTGGTTTTTGATGATAAGCTTGTGTTTTTTTTCTTTATTCTATTTGTGCCCATCAAATTCCATGCCTCCATACAAGATAGCATACATATCAATCTTTTGAGCAATTTCATCTAGCCTCAGATCAGTAGTCATTGTTAGGATGAACTGCCGGAACCTGCCTTAGGATTCAATTGTGTTGGGGGAAATGCTGCCTCACTGGTCCTCAAGTTCTTGAGGTGACTATAACCTACACATAAACTACTACTTTAGGACTTGTTTGGCCTCTTTTTTTTCCTTTTTTTTTTTGCTTTAGACTATGCAGCTTCAATAAATGTTAGAAAACTGTAATTTTTTTCCGCAGGCAGGGAGGCACAATGATAACATATGGAGGCATGTCAAAGAAACCTGTTACTGTTTCAACTTCATCATTCATTTTCAAGGTTAAACCTCTGATTGTTTTATTTGAAGAAGAATAGTTTCTTGATGTTGCGTGTGATCATACATATCTTCTTTAAGTCAAAATATGAAACACTAACTAAAAAATATTTAGAGTATCTCACTAAGAATGTGTTTTGTGCTCTTTTGATTGACTGAAATATTGGAGGTCTGAAGTGTAAGTTTCAGCTTATACTTTTTTAGCGAGTAAATGATATTTTTATTTGCTTTTTCATATTTCTTGGTTATTATGACTCTAAAATGACTATATTGTGGTTGAAACAAAAATAAAACACATGGTATTTATCGTTTGAGGACAGATTTTAAAACCCAATGAGTATGATTTTAGAACCCAAAATGAGTAAGATTTTAGAACCCAAAATGACTCAGGGTTTTAGGGATCAATTTAATATCACAATACCAATATCATGTCCATAGAAGATGCGTTTGGGGCTGCTGGTTGGTAGCTTTTGCTCAGTGCGCCCAACTAAAAAAGTTGACCAAGGCAATTAAGAAGTTGCAGTGTTTTGGAGAAGCTACTCAACCCAAGCTTCCTCAACTTGTGTGCCTCTCCTCCCGCTCCCCCACCTGAGATCTCATCTCCCCCCTCCTCCAGGGAGTGAGCTTCCCTCTCCTTGCATAAGATCTGCCTCCCCCGCCCGAGCTCCCGCCCCCCTCCCTCGACATGAGCTTCCGCCTCCCCCAATGCGAGCTCCCCTCTTCCCTATGTGAGCTCCTACCTCCCCCCGATGAACTCCCCTCTCCTGCGTAGTGAGCTCTTCCCTGCGAGCTCCCCCTTCATTGCCCAGTGACCCTCCCCTCTCCTTTCGGCGACCCTTTGGCAAGCTCCCCCCTCATTGCTTAGCTACCCTCCCCTCTCCTTCCGGTGACCCTCCTCTAATCTCTCTCATAGTCAAAATTGATTTGACCCATCAATATTGCTCTGACAAGTAAAAGCACTAGTATTTTATCAAACACCTTAAAATTTTGCTCTTTCAATTCAACTTTAGTCAAACCAACAAAAGTTAGAAGCACCCATAACCCCAAACAGAGTCATTGTTGGATGAGCTAAAAAGTGTCCTAGGCAAACCTCTCCTATCCATCCAATTCTGTCCCATAATATTTTTTTAATAAAAAATAATTTAGTTAGTTTAAAGTTTTTTAGAGTCAAATAAGACTTAAATTAACCTATAATAAAATGACAAAATATATTTAATTTTAATATCTTACCTTATTAGTTACAGGTTTCTTTATTAACATTAAGTTCACTACTACATCCAAATGAATGCCATTCATTAACAAAACCCGCATTTAGAAGTCCTCCCAAGGTATGTGGTAGAACAAGCTATTGTGGCCCATGACTAGCACTAGAATAACAATAACAGGCATTAATTAGTACCGGAACCAAACACTAGACACCAATGACAAATGTAGAGTTGTGGGATACTTTATATCTGTAACTAGGTTTTGATCATGGTGAAGAACCACTAGACTTGACACTATGCAGGCCCAATTACATTTCACCATAGTCGTTGAGTGGCATTATGTGATATTATTCTTGTTCATCAAAGACTTACATTTTGAGTCTCTTCTCTTGTAGTGTTATTTAATGTTCTTGGTCCTACTTTATAACCAGCGTAGTCTTAATGTTAGGTGGCATGTGAAAGTAAGGACTACACGAAAGGGATGGTGAATTGCTTGTTAAAACTATTTTTGCAATCTTAAGATTCTTTGCAACATAGATAAGTGAGTAAGAAGTTCAGTGAGATAAATGAGAGATAACTTTTTAATGATGTAGAAAACACTATTTAATTAACTAATAACTAGTATCACCAGCATTATCAGCACATAAAGAACAATGTAAACAGAGGTTTGTAGTGGTTCAGCTTGTTAAGCCTACATCCGCTATCTAAGCTCCCCACCTAAGCTTTTAAACACACTAAGCTCGTTTTATTTTCTTCCTCACACTAATTTATCCCACTCTTCTCCCAAGAGCACTATTTCTCTAAACACTATAATGCTAGAAGCAAAATAAATTTTCCTATGAGGTCTCTTCTAAGAGCACCTCAAACAACTAGTAAAATACAACAAAGTAAATGCAAGAAATAAAAAACAAATCATGAGGGGGAAGAATGCTCAATTGCGCCAAGAGTTCTTTTGATGACTTCTCCTATAGTGCTTTAATCCTTCAAAAGACTCTTTTGAAAGGATGAGGGCTTTAAGATGACTTCTTGGCTCAAAGATCGCAAATAAATGTTTAGAAGTCGTCAAAGGGTTGTTATAGTGCTTTAAGAGCCACTTTTATATGATTTCTAAAGCTTCCAACTGGCTAAAGAAGGTCAAAGACCCATTAGAGATCAAAACTAGTTGTCATGGCTGGTTTGAGTCAATTTTGCCTAATTCGGTCTAGTCTCATTTAGATTACATAATAAGGTCAAATTGACTTCGTTTATTTGAAGAAATTTGAAACTCGATTTTGTTTTGTTTGAAATGCCAAAAAGCTTAGGAAGTCTAATATCTAGAAGTGCCAATTGCATAGAAATTTGAGAAGAATTAGGATTAGCTCAAGGCCAAATACTATAGAAAGGTTAGAAATCTATCAAGACTTGGTTCAAATATTTTAATATGAATTAGAAAAATTGTCAAAGGTTTATTCCAAGTAAGAAGGACTAATCTATCAATTACGAGGTAATATAAATGCTTTACATTTATCTAAAATTTAAAAATAAAACTAAGAAGGATCTAATTGTCTTGATAATGTGAACTTGATTTTCTTCTCAGTGTGTATGAGAGTATGTTTAGACTTGAGCTTAAACTTGAGATTGATAAATCATCGAATACTTTCATACCTAAACAAAATGCTCAAGAAATAATATTAATAGAATGGTTTTTTTTATTATCAAAACAATTGGAATAGGTTCAAGTCTAAAGAAATAAAACATTGGGCCAACAACACAAGATAATTAGGTTTTGTATTGTTAAATTGAAGGGACAAATCATCCTCTCTATCTTCACCATCATATGTGCTCTCATTGTTGTGAACAATGCTTGAATCATGTTAGACTTAACAACGAAAGCTCTATCATTATTTGTGCTTCAAACTTATGATGCTACCATCCTTGAAGATGATTTTTCACTGCATTGATGATGATTGTAGTTAATGTGCGAGTGTGTTATATCAACATTATAAGGTTTTGGCATTTGTAAAATAATGATTGTATGCAAAGGTTTGAAATTTTAGTCTGAACCAACTGAAATTTTCTATTTGTATTGGTCTAAAATCGAATCGGTTTTACTGTAGCAAACTGGCCGAGACTAGATCAATACACCGGTTCGGATTGGTCTTCCAAACCTTGATTGCAAGTATCAAATAGAGTTTGAGAGAAATTTGTGATAGTTCAGGGCTTATAGGGAGTTTGAAAGTTTTGGTATATAGTTAGCTTCAAAAGAGTGTAATGGGGTGTTTTATGAGCTGAAAAATGCATAAAAAATCATAAAATAACTAGTGACTATTTTGGAAAAAGAAATTTGAATGGATAACTAGTCATGTTGGAGCTAACATGACTAGTGAAACGACTAGCACTGCGGCCTGCTCCTTTACTGGAAAGGGCAACTGGCTCCTTAACACTGTAGTGAGGGTAACAACCAATAGAGTGGGATGTGCTAGAATCAATTGATTTTTCTTGACGTTGCTCCCTAATTAATTTTCAGTTCTTTAACTTCATTTTTTTTCTTGCATACTTTTGAGGGAGCAAGTAGGTAACCCGTTGGAACTCGAGTAGCACCTCAAATTGAACCAAAAGTTACTAAATTTTTAGGCTTTTAAAATGAATTGTGGGAGTAATTTACCCTGTTGCAAAAGTGAAGGATATTCTAATTTCTAATTTGTTTCTTGGGATAAATATTTCTGTTATAAATATTTACACATTGGGATGCATAATCATTTCCATTTAGGATCTTGCGCTTCGGGGATTCTGGCTGCAGAAGTGGATGAATTCAGAGAAAGCCAAAGATTGTAGAACAATGATAGACTACATTTTGAGCTTGGTGAAGGATGGCAAGTTGAAGTATGAGTATGTCTTCTATCTCCAAGTCCTTAATGACATTCCTGTCCCGGAGCACCAAACTTCTTTATTGCTATTGTCCTGAGCACCTTCCACACTTGCTACTTTTCTGGTTTTAACTTCCAACTTTAACCTGGTAGAGTTACTATTTTGCAGGATGGAGGTGGTTCCTTTTGCAAAGTTTAGTATTGCACTAGACAGGGCATTTGGGAAATTAGGCAGCCATCCCAAACAAGTTATCAAATTCTAAATCGCAGAAACTGTTTGTTTGTATATCATGAGGCGTTGGCAGAAAGAACAAGAAAACTAAATGCAAAACTATGAGTTATGCTGTCATTTTTACTTGTTAGTTGTTACCTTCTGATGAATATTAACACGGGAGATTTTACTCCACAAACTCCAGATAGACTGTGGCAACCTTATCTTTTCATATATCAATGAATCAGTGTGGACTTTTACTCTCTACTTCTGATGTTAAAATTTTTCAGCAATATCATAGCTTAACAATTGGAACGTATTATTGGGTTGCAAAAACACAGGTATTTTTTTTAATGCTAGTGCTCTCTGGAATGGGTTGTCAGCCATGCTACAAGAAATGAAAATGACTTGATATACTATGACTGAACTTGATATTGCTGTTTGCTTTTAAATCTTACTGTTCCGAGCTGAAGTTTGCTACACTAGTGTGATGACCATCTCTTCCTGGATTGGATTGGGCCACGGCCCGATCCCACGGCTGAAGCCCTGATTTTGGGTCAACAGGAGGAGTTGACCAAATAGATTTCGTCCGCTCAACGAAATCGGACGAAGGAGGCGGACGCGGACGGCTTCGACGGCAAAGTCCTTGGCATCCTCAGTGGCTGCATCACCGACGGGATCGACGACAGTTTCACCGGAGGAAACCTAGGCGAGATCAGTGGCATCTTCAGCCCCTTCTCCGGCGGGATCGACGTGCGGACGCATCGGCGGATTCGGCGAAGGCGGATCCGGCGACACGAGATCACGCGGAGGGGTGATCTTCGGAAGCTCCAAATGGAAGGCGGCCTTCCCTCCCTACCATATCTGGTGACGACGGCCCCCTCCTTAAGAAGAGGGCAAAGCGACGAGGGAAGGGGGCAGGGAGGAACGAGGGGAAGAAGAAGGCGACTTCCCTGTTCCGAGAATTGGTGAGCAAAAGCTTCCCTTCCAGCTTCAACCAAGAGAGACAGAGGGGGGGGGGGGGGAGGTGGGACCGGAGCCGGCGGCGTGGTCCTCCCCCTCCCCCGACAATGGCAGCGGCAACCGGCGGCAATCACTTCTCCCCTGTTCCAGAGCCATGGCTCTGATGCCATCGCTGGGAGGGCGACGAAGAGAGGTCGGCAAGGTCTCTTCCCGGAGTGACAAGCTTCGATGCTGCCGCAGGCGGCGACGAGGAGGTTTTCCGGTGAGGAGCGAAAACCTGTAAAGTCGACAGTGAAGTGCTGTCGACGTGAGACAGAGAGAGAGGTGAGGAAGAGAGTTTATGTAGGTTGATTAAGGTAATCAACATAAATTTCCCTTATTTCCTTGTCTTCTCCGGTTCTGGCGTATATTTGTGGGTTTTCCGGCGGTTTCCTCTATTCCGAGTCTCCTTCACCATCTCCCCGACGACGGAAGCTTCCGGCGGCAAAGGCGAAGGCTGAGGGTCGAGCACGCATCTCTCGACCCCTGCCGCACGTCCAACTTCTCGTCCATCCCTTCCAGCAACGGCGGCTGACAGCACGTGAAGAAGATGAGTTTCGAATGCTCTTGGCGTTCAAAACGAGGCAGTCAACGGTGTTGTTTGGTCAACAAAATCGATGTGCGGCGGGACGAATCAAATTTCGGATTTGACTATGATTTGATTTGGGTTTTGCACACAGTTCGAGGCAAAATCAGATGATGTGGATGGGCTAAAAAGGCTGGGCGTGACAACTAGTATATTCACATGTGACTTGTCAATGTGGAGGTTTCTTGGGCAATTGTTGTCTTCGCCAGTATACTTAAATTGGATTTGTATGGCATTTTCTTAGAATAAAGATCTATACAAGTATGTCTAGGATATGATAGAGAATTTCTAGGGAGTTGTTAGATTGGACAAACTAAAAGTGATTCTTTTTTATTTTGATTGGGCATCCCAAGAGAGAGTGACAGATTGGATGACTCTTAACACAAACCTTGCCCTAAGAAGGGCAACCCTATTTTGGATTTTTTGTTCGAGAGCATGGGGGGCCCCGCTCTTCACAGTGGCATTTTCATAAGAGAAATCTTGAGCAAGATTGAACTATGAAGGCTCAAGCCTAAACGTTCCTTTTGAGTAGATACAATAAGACCAAAGACTCAAAAAGCCCTAACAAGTCATGGAGGCTACATTTAAGAATTGCAAAGGCATAAAATGTTTTATTAAACTCTAAATCATTATTACAATATATGATTTAATTAATATAAACCATTCCATATAAAATTTATTGATTAGTGAGTCGATAAATAGAGTCATAATCATTTTATTTGATACAATCTCATAAGGAAAATTCTTGATTCCTAGGTCAAGCTATGACTAAGATGACCGGTCGCTCACTCGCTATCAAATATAAATAAGCGATCCATACGTTGATTTTCTTAATTGGACACGATACCTTTTGCCGGCCAAACTCTCCCACCTACTTTGAGTTGGAACTATGATGTTCTTCTTTTCTTTGGCCCCACGTCACTTGTGGTCGGCCCCACATCAATTATGAGGCCGACCACAAGTGTTAGATCATTTATTTTTTTATGTGATGTTTTCTTTCAAAAAAAATTCCATATTAAATTTTATTTCTACATTGATATACAGCATGTTGGTGCATAATTCTAATTAAGATAAAATCAAATTAGACTTGATAACAACACATAATAAATAAATAAAAGAGATTATAGAAATCTATCTTCAGGCAAGATTTAATTTTCATGCAAATTTAATTTTATTTTCTACCCTAAAATATAATCTAGATTGTTATGAAGTTGTCCTGATTTGTGCAACTATTCTTTTATATATATATATATATATATATAAACATGGATTTATATGATTATAATAGATGAAATATACTAATATTTCAAAGGACACAACTCTTATAAATTTGGATAAGAAAATAAAATTGGGCTTCATGCGATGCACGGGGTTTAATCAAAAGTAATTGAAATTAGATTAAATTAAATCTTTGAAAAGCCGGAATAAGTTAGGTTTAGGATTCCTTATTTAATTTAAATTGTAACTCCACATGAGATTTAAATAGAAGGAAATTTGTATTTCCAATTAAGAAAATACACTGTAGATATCTTCTAGATACTCCAACATAGCATATAATATATATAATTCCTGAATCACTTTCACGCAAGAACTTCCAACAATTAAGAGTTAATATTTGGCAATTAAAATAAAAGCATGCTATAAGTGCAATAACACTTGGTGGCTTAGTGCTACCTTTCAAAATTAGTATTTACAAAACAATTAATAACTCCAATTAAAATGTAAATTGCAAAGAGGAAATTACAAAATCACATTATTTTCATGTCGTAATGCGTAATTATAACACTAACACACACACACACACACACATATATATATATATATATATATATATATATATATATATATATATATATATATATATATATATATATATATATATATATATATATATATAGAATATATATATTTTTAATAGTTGTTATATGTTAATTGAATTTTTAATCAAATAAGCTAAAAATTACTTGCTTGCATTTTCGTCCTTTTAAATAGTTAAAATGCTTTTTTTTTAGTTTTACATTGTTTGTTGTTAATTTAAATGATAGGATATCATTAGTTATAAACCTTTACAACAAGGGGGCTTGTATTAATTATATTTTACATGATATTAGTTTTTTTTAATTTGAAGATTATATTATGTTGTATTTCTAGAAGAGAAAATAGGAGAAATTAATATAAAAAATAAAATAATTTTATTCTTTAGAAACAATTTTTTTTTTAAAAAAAATATGAATATTTAGGAATCTTTTTATCCCTAGGTTGGCACATTAATAAATTGAAAAGTATCTTCATATATGAGTAAGTTGTAACTGATCATTCATTACTTGTTAACTTGCCTTTGTAAAAAAAAGGATAATTGTAATAGATCCTTTGTAGATTAAATGCAAATGAGATCTTTAAGTTTGCAAACTATCTTCTAAATCTTCAAAAAATAAAAAAAAAAGTAATTCATTATAATTTTCATATTCCTATAATTTGTCTTTATAATTTTAAGGTTTAGTTATATGTTTCCCCGTTGTTGGGGTCATTTCTACTTGACCCCATATGACTTATATGACTTAATTTATAACATTTAACTTGTTGTTCTTTATTTTTTTTTAAAATATTTTTTATTATATTTTTTAGCTATTAAGATATCACAAGCTTAATTTTGTACCTTCTTGACGTGCTCTTCTATCTCATCTATCATCATACTCCAGGATATTGGGAACTTTCCTCTTGTTCATTTTATGACTTCTAAGAAATGGACTTGGGCACATAGACAGCTACATTTGCTTAGTAAGGAGAATAGTTCTCTTCCACCTTACAAGTGTGTGCTCCCTACAAAGGAAAAAGAAAGAAGAAAATGATAAATTTATTAAGCTGAAGAGTTGCAATATCCAAGTCATGACACTCGATATGTGCCAACAATGCGGTGGCTTTTGATTTTGAATTCAGCCGACACACTCTTCTCCATCCAGATTCCATATTGTATCACACTGATGTAATGCAACAATCAGCATCACATAAGATAAGAACCTACGCATCCTTGAAAGCATAGATCATATATCTCACCTTAGTAGGTCATGCATCATTGTAGTTTCTTAATGTCTTTATCGTCACCACCATCTCCTTTCCAAGAAAATTCAATGTGAAGCTGAGCAGCAAATGTAAATAATTGCAGGGGCACTAGAGCTCAAAAGGTAAGTATCAACCACACCATGACCTCGCTGTATCTTTTGAAAAGGCACTCTTTTGGATGAATAATCAGACGCGCGTTAGAAACACGCCACCCAATCTAACTCTTCGTTCATGCATCGCGCCGAACATTCTAATTGAATCAGCTAATTACCGACGTGGTTAGCACTGAAGGCAGAGAGTCCACATCAGTTGATATGCAGCGACGTCGATCGTATCAGAACAGTAAATTTTTAATGCAGATGGGATGGACGGCAGGTGAAACACCACTTCAATGTATCACATCCTTTGGCGACGCTCCAGCACCTGACACATGCGGTGCTCCATAATCCTGCAGATTAAGCCAAGAAATAATAATTTGCTTAGAGGGCAGGCAATGACAGCAGGCGACGGCAGCAGCAATAATCACAAACGTGGAGGCAAACGATCAAGAGAGATAGCGTAACCAAGCCAAAAAGAGAAACAGTTGGCAATTGATGGCCACCTAGCAACAGAAGAAATAACGACGTTGTTATCTAGCAATAAAATGGATAAACAGTTGTTGGAAACATATAATTGATCATTGCAATTGTCTTCTCCCACAAAAGGAGATGAAGTAAACAAAGTCATTAACTGCCTACAGTAATAGTTATCTTTGCAGAAAATAATTTGGAACCAAATAGTGTGAATCGATATAGTGAAAATTTGCTTCAATTCTAAAAGTTCAAAAGAGTGATCTAACATAATGAGATAACCTGGGACTGATGCGAGATCACGAAAAATTTGGGATACTGCAACAGCTTTTATAAAAATATAACAGCAAGATAGTCATTGCTCTCAAATGATACTGGTGTATGCTTTGGAGTCCGTTTGAAAAGGATGAGTAGCTGATTTAGTTTCGTTCCACAAGGGCCATTCTCCAAGAATTATTCAGATTCGGAAAATTGAAGATAGGCCATCAACATCAAGATGTCATTTTACCTATTATTGCAACCAGTAGTCCATACTTGATGGTGCACAAGCCCACTTGCCCTGTCCTGTAAACACACTAGATCACAATTATTAAGAACAATCAAAGCCCAACATAGTTAACAATATACTTGCACAAACAATATAAAAAGATTCCCATATCCACCACACATCACTCTTTAACAAATCCACTATAGGCGTGCGTTCGATTCTCCAATGGCGTCTTCCCCAGAGAAGTAGCATATAAAGAAGGGAAGGGTATATCCAGGTACTCGACATACTTATCTAATTTACACATAACAGTTCTTCCTTTTTTTTCAGTTCAGTTACGCATTCACACTCATCTAAGTACCCGCATCATCTTTCTCTAAACCATGACAACTGCACGTTTTGGTTAGATGAGAAGACATTGAGCAAGGCAAAGAACATGCAAGGGATAGAATTGCCAAATCATTTTATGGATACTTCAGAGATCAACCCGACATCACAGAAGCTTGATAGCATCATTGCTCATGGCAAAGTAGACCAATCAGGTCCTGAACAACAAACACTTGATATCAGTGTTGCAGGATTGAAGACTAACTCTATGAGGAGCAACGGGAGTGCGCCCATCGGAGTTGAGCAGCAGCAGTTCACCTTAAAGCCTACCACAGAGAAGCAACCTCAAAATAAGATAGGTGGCTTGGCATCCAGCACTCAAATAGGGATCCAGGGACTTAAGTTCCTCGATAAGACTTTATCAGGGAAGGGAGGTTGGCATACCATCGAGAAGCGGTTTGACAAATATGCAGTGAATCACAGACTTCACAAGGAGAATTTTGCACATTGCATTGGTACTTTCTCTTGTTTCTATATGCATCTGTTTTTCTTAAATTGAAAATTGACTCTCTTTCAGCATGTTATCAAATTTCTGCACATAACCTACATATGATCGGACTGAACATGTTAGAAATCATTGCATTGAAATCTAATACGAACAGAAGAATGATACCAGTGATTTATTTCACTTACAATAGATTTGTGCTAGTCTAATTTCATGATTATTCTCATTTCAAGATCAATCAATGTGAAAAATCTAGTTTATAGACTAATAGCTTGGTTCAAGTTAGAAAACATCAGCAGTATAAGCAGGTCATGTAAACACAACCAAGATGCTACTACATTCAGAAAATTATAAACAATATTCTATTCACTGACAGACTAAATTGAAGGTGACATATAATGCTTTATATCAGATTAACCTAAACAAAGAAAGGCAGCAGTAGAACTAAGGAAGAATAAGTTAGTTTCTAAATCTGGTTTGATCAATGTTAGGTATGGCTGAATCAAAGGAATTTGCTGTAAAGCTATTTGAGGCTCTTGCAAGGCGAAGAAACTTGGATCCAGAAAATGGAGTAACAAAAGATGAGCTAAATGATTTCTGGAAGGAAATGACAGATCAGAACTTTGATTCTCGTCTACGGATATTCTTTGACATGTAGTTTCTCACTCATGCTTCTCATTTATCCACTAATATTACTACAGGCATACACGTGACACAGTTTACTCTGCTCTTTTTGCAAAGGTGTGACAACAACGGTGATGGTAAACTTACAGAAGATGAGGTGAAAGAGGTTAGAATCAGAAACTCTTCATAATCACCAGCTTTCATGTGCAAGAATGCTTCTTTTACTTGAAATGCATTGAATAAACTATTTAGATGGTGTACGTATTAGGTGATCATACTGAGTGCCTCAGCAAACAAGCTTTCAAAACTTAAATCACATGCTGCAAGCTATGCAAATCTTGTCATGAAGGAGCTAGATGCTGATCACCTTGGCTATATTGAGGTAATATGATGTCTTTATTGCTTACATTTTTTAGTAAGATTTATTGAACATAGAGATCCTTCAAGAGAAGCAGAGAAATACCTCTTGTAATCTGCTATTTCAGATTTCGCAGCTTGAAACTTTGATTCGAGGCTTGGTTAGCTCTCAAGGGTCTGAGAGAACATTCAGACGATCACACGGGCTTGCAAAAACAACAATACCAAGGCTATACAGAAAGCAAAATAACAGATTTCTTAGTATGACTGCAGATTTTATTCAGGACAACTGGAAGAGAATCTGGATACTTTCTCTGTGGTTAGTAGTGAATACAGCTCTAGCAGTTTGGAAGTTTGAACAGTATAGAAGAAGGTCAGCTTTTCAAGTAATGGGCTATTGTGTCTGCACAGCCAAGGCAGCAGCTGAAACCCTAAAGTTGAACATGGCTCTCATTCTCATCCCTGTTTGTAGAAACACCATTACAATGCTCAGATCAACTGTTCTCAGTTCAGTTTTTCCTTTTGATGACAACATCAACTTCCACATGGTAGTAAAGGCATTTTCACTGCCAACGCCTTTCAAGTATTTAAATGTTAATAGACGATGCGTTCATCCTAACATAAATCGACACAACATCCTTGCAGATCATTGCATTGGCAATAGCTACTGGGACCGTGGTGCACACACTTGCTCATCTGACATGTGACTTCCCAAGAATCATAACATACCCAAATTCCAAATTCATAGCAACACTGGGGTCATATTTCAACTACAAGCAACCCACTTATCCATCTCTATTGGCTAGTGTGCCTGGAGTCACGGGTATCCTCATGATTATCATAATGGCCTTTTCTTTCACACTAGCAACACATTTCTTTAGAAGAAATATTGTGAAGTTGCCATCACCTCTGCATCATTTAGCTGGTTTTAATGCATTTTGGTATGCCCACCACCTCCTTGTACTGGTGTATATCCTCCTAGTAGTGCATTCCTATTTCATTTTCCTCACCAAGAAATGGTACAAAAAGACGGTATGTTATACTTTACATTTTGCAATAGAGTATACTTTTTCCGCTTAAATTATTGTCATCACTCATCACATTAATTTATTTGCAACAGACATGGATGTATCTCACAATTCCTATCTCCTTTTATGCTTGTGAGAGAATTATAAGAAAATTTCGAGAGCAAAGCCACCGTGTGGGCATCATAAAGGTAACTGAACTTCTTAGAGTATTTAAACAGAAGAATATACATGAATGAGTCAATTAATTTTTTTCCTCCTGAATTCAAATGGACAGGCAGCAATATATCCGGGCAATGTACTTTCAATACATATGACAAAACCACCGGCATTCAAGTATAAAAGTGGAATGTACCTGTTCATCAAATGTCCAGATGTATCACCATTTGAATGGTATGACTCAGCTTAACAGAAAAATGTTATACACCTTCCTCGTCAAGTTAACAATTTTCAGTTTGATTTGAACAGGCATCCCTTCTCAATCACATCTGCCCCAGGAGATGACTATTTGAGTGTTCACATCCGATCCTTGGGAGACTGGACAACAGCTCTCAGAAATTCATTTGGGAAGGTTTGCTTAGAGTTTGATAGATCTTAATCTTCATGAAAAAAGCTATATCCAAATTCAAATTAACACAAGAACACTAAAAACAGGCTTGTGAGGCTGAAGTGAAGTTTAAAAAAGCAAATTTAGTTAGACTTGAAACCACAGTAGTTGCAGATGTTGAGCTTGAAGATACAAGGTGATAAAATTGTTTAACTGACATTTCAATTGTATGAAAATCCAAAGAGTGAAATAAACATCCCCTTGCAGATTTCCGAAAATCTTCATTGACGGGCCCTACGGTGCACCTGCTCAAGATTACAAAAAATATGACATTCTTTTGCTTATTGGATTAGGTATTGGTGCAACTCCATTTATCAGCATATTACGGGATATTTTGCACAATTCAGAATCCAACATAGTAAGTATATTTTTACAAATTTCTTCCTGAAGCAATATCTAACCTAGAAGCCGTAGGCATAGTCTGAATACTAACGTGAGAATCCCAGAGCAAAAACACACAAGAAACGAACAACAAAGGAGATGGGCCAGGAAGGGCTTACTTCTATTGGGTGACACGGGAACAAGGCTCCTTTCAATGGTTCAAAGGTGTCATGAACGAAGTTGCAGAAAGTGATCACAATGTATCTCCTAAATAGCTATTGCTTTATTTATACCATTTCAATCTTCTGAGAAATGAAAAAAACAAAACTGCTTACAATAATTCTACTCTTCAGAATGCAGTTGAAATGCATAACTACTTGACAAGTGTGTATGAAGAAGGCGATGTTAGATCTGCTATCATTGCAATGATTCAATCACTTCAATACGCCAAAAGCGGAGTGGATATTGTGTCAGGAAGCAAGGTACATACCCTCTATTAGAGACTTTCCCTAAGTTCAAACAAAATTTTTTTTATTTCTGAATTACACGTGGCAGATAAGGACACACTTTGCAAGGCCAAATTGGAGAAAAGTTTTTTCTGACTTAGCTAGTGCGCACAAGTCCTCACAAATAGGTTAGCCATACTCAACTAAATTTATAGTTCTGTTACCTATGCACTCCTAATTATGTGAGGTGCAGGTGTTTTCTACTGTGGATCCTCGAGGCTCGCTAAACAGCTACGAGACCTTGCAAAGGAATTCAGCAATGATACCACAACTCGCTTCGATTTTCACAAGGAAAACTTCTAGCAGAAACCAGAGGAAATATATTTGTAAAGAAAGATACACCGGCGCCAAATAGTTGGGGTTTGTGGATTGTCTAGTTGTTATTGTAATGCTAAAAAGAGGTGAGGAGAAGCAATCAGATTTGTGATTACAATGAACATGAATACATGTAGTATAACAAAGAAAAATAAGCAAAAATGGAGAAACCAAACATGAGTTCCTTTTCCAAAATCTTCCAAATAATGGCCGGGGATATTTTCAAGCAGTGAGTTTAACCGACAGTCATTTGAAGCAAAGATATGATTCTTTTCTCTTCACTAGGATTTTTGGCGTCCTGCTTCCCTGTAGCTTCTTCAACAGTAATGTCACTGAGCTCTAGTGTTATCTTCCTTCTTCGAACTCTTCTTTGTCTTACACCTTTGCAAAGCTAGGGTTGTTAGTGGAACAGAGATGTCAAGAGGTAACAGCACATCCTCTAGTTCATGCCACTCAAGATCTTCAGAATCGCCATCTTCATATATTACTGTGTACCAATTTGATCCGCGATCGTACTTGACCACTGTCCCAGAATAATACTCTTCGCCAAACGACTTCCTAATTTTCCTTCCCTCAAACCACTCACCAAAGCATGGATCAACTGTTGATCCAGGGACAGTAGCAGCAGCATTAGTGTAGACAGGCGCAGGTGAACCAGGAGGCAGAGGAGGCACACCATCAATTATGACAGCAGGTTCTCCAATCACCTCCAATGCAAGACCAGAGTCCAACTCTCGCCCGTTGCACACTTTTTCCATCATGTCATATTTGGTTGTATAGACTCTACACTACAGAAGGCTAACAAAGGAGGCAAACTGCATCAAAAAATTCAACTAGTTGGCATTAATAAGAATTCAACTTAATAGTGATTAAAAGGTAATAAATTAATGATGATTAAAAGGTTATGGAATTTCATTGACACCATTATGAGTGTGTTACTATGAAATTGTAGAATAAGAATTCAAGTTCATCACAAATTCAACTAACTAGTCTTTTCAAATTTTGACGATGAAAAACAACTAAAGAGATAATAAACCAACAATCTGGGATGTGTAGCATGGATCTTTTACTGCAATGAAGCATTATAACTCAATATACCTAGTTAATTTAGGTGCTTTAGTTTCTAGTATAACTTTCTATGATCTACGACCTCCAAACCGTATTCTAACTCATTCTTAAGGCATCTACGAGTCTTCATTGAAATTGTATAGTCATTAATGGCACATGCGGATGGAAAGAGATTTAGGGAAGGAATGGATTTAAAAGTTCTAATTTATATGAATTCAAAAATCAGGAAAAATCTCAAATGTTCTTGCAATTTTGTACAGGCATTTTAAAGACCAAGAAATAGACTTTGAGCCGCATGCTGTTGTACCAACAAATATCATTTGTATTGTTAGCAAAAATTTTAATATAGGCCCTAAAGCTTCTAATTCTTCTAAATCTGCACCCTAGATAAAGTAAGTTTGTAACTTTCTCAGTTTAATCAGAAATATTAGTTTCTCTCAACAAAACCCTAATGTTTTTAGTATTTCTTCTGAGGTTTGTAAACTTCAACTTTTCTTAACTTAGTTCCTGAATCTTATAATTTTGTAGTCCAGCTTCTAAATTTTGCAACTCCTACTTTAGTTCCCTCTTTTTGAGTAACTCATGCTGCAACCCTAGTATACTCTACTCCTGTTTTAACTTCTTGGACATGATGCTCACTGATCAACGACCACTTTAATACATCAAATTTACTCCTCAGCACTGTCACTAACTGTCTTGATTCTCTCAAACCTATTGAAAAGTTGTTGCAATTTAGAGTTTAAAATTACTCTCCATTGAATTCTTATGAATCCAAACAATATCATGTAGATAACATTTGCATGGAGAAAACCACAATAAATTGAACTTTATCATAGTCTTCAGCGTCAAAGTTATATATTAAAATTTCCATTTGTATCTATTTTTGATAAATTATCCCAATAAATACTGTCATACAGTAAAAAAGTTAAATAATGGCCATTGTATTGGATCTAAGATTTGAAATTTTCGGTTTATAATTTTCCTGTAGTACAATGCCGGTACAGTAAATTTCACCATAGCACAATGTTGGCTTCACTGTAGTAACCAGTCTGAAACTAGATAAGTACATCTACAATACCATAGTTTAGTCTCACATTGGAAGTAAGAGAAAAGATTATATGATATATAAGGCTTAGTGAGCCACTATTATTAACTTGGGCTTAAATATTTTAATCAATTGGGCTGCATTGCTATTTCGGCTCATCAAGTTGATGCCAAGGGTAGCAGAGCTATCATTGTGCTGACCTCACATGCTCCCGACTAAGGGACTTAAGGCCTAGTTTCCTACGACGGAAGAAAAATCAGAGGGACAAGAAAATACAAGAAAAATCAAAATGAGTGGAAAGTTGTTTCCGCTCAATTTGGGCGGAACAAAAAACGAAGGAAAAGGTAGCGTTTTTTCCTTCGGTTTTTCTTTCCCTTCATTTCCATCCTTTCAAAGAAACGAGGGAAATAAGGAAGAAACAAGGGGTTTCCTTTCTTTCCTTCCTTGTTTTCCTCCAAGGAAACAAGGCCTAAAAGAAAGGAAGACACTTTCATATTGAAATTTTTAACTATGAATAAAGTTTTCTTTTGAATAGAATGATGTGTCTTATCACTTTCAAAAAAAAAAAAACTTGTTCATCATGCAGTAAGAGAACAAGCTTCAGTCTATAAATTGATCAACACTTAGATCATGTTTAATAGGACATTTTTTAGTTTTTATTTTGAGCAAAAAATATTGAGTTAAAGACTTATTAATGGACAATTTTCATCCAATATGAAATTTATACTATTATAATATGGAAACTAAAAAATTTATACTGTTATAATATGAAAACTGTTATATGACTAGGTGTGAATCTAAGTAAATTTGTATAATTTTTTCTTTATTATTTCCATTGAGTTAAAGACTTATAAACAACCAGACAAATTTGGTTAATTCTCTTGCAAAGTTGCTGTCTTATCATTATTCTTAGTTAGACTTGTAATCCTACTTCTGTTGTTCGAAACTATTGCAACACTGACTAGGCAAATATGTATGTAATTTCTATTCCACTTGACAGCAACATTTTAGAGCATTACACGGATATCTCGTTAAACTGACTGAAATAAAGGAGCAAATCAGACGTCAAGTGTTACGTCCGTGATAAAAACGGACAAATGAGAGAAAATTTTTTAAATAAAATAATATTAAATTAATTGAGTGATGGGACATCGCTGTAGACGGTGGTCAAACTCATCCCTCCACCCATCACTCATTGTCGCGCGCCCCTTTTTCCCCTCTATTTCTTTCCCGTTGCCACTCGCCTTCTTCACCGAACGAACAAGCAAGCTCTTCATGTGAGCTGCGATCGCCCTCCTCCTTTGTTCGCGTCTCCACCTTCGTCCAGCGTGTCTCGACGAGCTCCGGCGAGATCCGGTGTCGGCGAGACCAAGATCTGCTTCCTGCGAGCAGATTTCCGACGTGCTCCTTCTCCTCGCGCGAGCTTCTCTCCGGCGGCACCTGGCTGCCCTCCTTGCGCCGGCAAGCTCTCGTCCCTCTTCCTCCGGCCTCGGCAGACCTTTCCGCCACCTCCCGAAGTCTTTTCTGGCGTCTTCGTCTCCGGCGCCGGCGAGATTGCGAACGCCGCCGCCGACCGGTTTTTCCCAGATCTCCGGGGATCCTGACCTCCGTTTGCAACACCGACCATATGACCAGAACCCCCTCGCCATCAGCTTTCATTTGACTACCGGAGGGCTTCGATCGGCCACCGGAAACACTGTTCCGGCGGTGAACAGTAACTCCGACGAACTTTCCGGTGAACTCCGAAAGCTTTGCCAACGACTCGTGTTACACGTTCTGGTTGGTTCTGACGTATTCTCGACGACTCGGTGGTGTTTGCGTTCGCACAAGGCTGCGAACTAGGTTAGTACCCGTACCCGCCTTTATACGTATACAAACGCATGCGTAAACATAAACTTGGACCTGTATATCTGACAAACCTGATTAAATGATTATACCTGGACATGACTACCTAATACTGACTCTTATAAGTAGATTAGCATAATATGAGAAATTATACCTTGATTACCCTGCTAGGAACTGTTGATTGACTACGTACGTCTGGTTGGATCTATATCTTTCTGTACGTCTGCATCTGAGGTAGGGATTCTACCTCCGTCCTTTGTTACGGTGCCAACCGCATGTGTAGTTAGCGGCACCTCCCTTATTGCTGATTATCACTGTTGATTACTGTTCTAACCCCTGTTCTGCTCTGAGTACATCCCTGACCTGTTGCATGAAACACGGTATGAGTATTTTGCTCTTGCATGTTTATTAGTAGTTGGTAGGTGGTATGAGTTCTGTATATGTACATTGAGGATTGACTGTCTAGCGATAGACATGTCAGTATACCTCAGATACTGCCTGTGAGATTTCTGTCAAGATGCTGTATGATCGTCTCTGACCGAGAGAGTCCGATGTTATGGGCTTGAGGTCTGTTATCAACCCAATAAGGGGTTGTACTGAGTGTAGGCCGCTACACTAGTGGACTGTCGACGGACAGTCGTCTCTACTGTTCGGGGAGCCATCAGTAGGGACCACTCTATTTTATAGAGTTGCGGGTCGTGGACCACTGCTGTACCAGCTCCTAGTTTTTATCTGTGTATGAGGACACATATATATTGATACGTATTTGAGATTTGATTATACTCTATATGGTCATATAGAGTCTTGGTTGTATTCTGGTAATTCCTTATATCTGATCATGCACCATATACATTGTGTTATCCCTACTTAGCCTCCGGTTAACCCCCCTTTGGTTTGCCTCCAGGTTCAGGCGCGGCTCCACCTGGAGCAGAGTAGATAGTTAGTAGTTTGACCACCAGTCTGAGTGGGTTGTGATGCATATTAGTCTGTTGTTATATTATGTTATGATGTTGGACTTTTTGACCGCTGCGTCGGTTTTGTTATCTGTTGGTTCGGTTGACCACTGCGTCGGTCTTGTTGTTTCTTATTGACCGCTGCGCCGGTCTATATATTTTTATCTGTCGGTGTTGTATTATGGATATTTCGGGGCCGGGCTGGTCCTTGTTATGTTATTTTATTCAGTCTGTACCTTTCAATTGTCATGTTTGATTTGACAGGTACAGTGTTGTGCGTCCCGAGGTCCGGAATTCTCGGCGCGAGATCCGGGTAGATTTTTGGGGCGTAACATCAAGTCCCCTTGTTTATTTCCATTTCCCTTCTTCTACGGTTCTACCCCAACAAACAAACCCTACCCATCAAACCTTCCCGAAATTACTCTACACATGTCGCAAGACCAGAAATCGGTATCGAAATTAGCCAATTACAGCCAAGATCATCCATTCTCAGTGCTGTTTTGATCCGATACCTTCCGATATGGGTAATTTTAGAAGCACTCATCTTCCAAGTGAGAGATTTTGGATAATAAAGCAAGAAGGGGAGAAGCCGGAGAAAAAAAAAGAGGAAGAACCAGTAGGGGTCGGAAAGGAATGAAACGCACCACATACCGCCTCGCCCCTCACCTTCAACATCAAACACGTGCCGCCGCCGCCGCCGCCGATGCTGACCAGAAAATGCACTGGGCTGTTTGGAGGTTGGCAGGACGAGTGAAATACCCACGCCGTTCTAATTTCTTCAATTATCTTTAGGCCTCGTTTTTTTGGAGAGAAAGAAGAAAAGCTTTCTCTTGTTTATTTGAGAGGACATAAATGAGTGGATAGAAAAAACGTATAAAATAAAACGTATTTTCTCTAGTTTTTGAGTCCGTCTAAATCGGGCAGAAACTCTGTTCACTCTACATTCTTTCCTATTTTTTTCACATAACATCCCACCGCCGCTATTGACATTGCTTGTTGCTCATCATCGTTGGCGCCCATTGCTCATCACAAGCACCGCCTCCTTCTTCTCCCTCCCTTCTCCCTTGCGCCCTCTCTCATCGCCAAGCTCGCCAAGCTCGCACCCGCCTTCTGCCTCCCATCATTGAGCTCACACCCACCATCCGTCTCCTTGTTGAGCTCACACTTGCTGCATTGTCCTCTTCCCACCATCGTTGCGCTTTTGAAGTCGTCGTTGCTCCTCTCTTCCCATTGAAGACCCTCACCCTTACTGCCATTGGAAGCCCTCGCTGTTGCTGTTTGTCGAAAACCCCTGCCACGCCAAAAGCCACCGCTGTCTTTTTACCCACACAACTTCTTTTTCCCCATTCATCAGTTGAGCATGTGATTTTCAAATGATAACATAATGTGCCAACTTAATTTTCGCTTGTCATTTGTTTTCTTACTTTATTTTTTTTTCTCCTCATTCATTTATTAGAATCAATGTGTTTTCTTTTTTTTCTTATGAATTCTGTCTAAGAAAACATGGCCTAAATCCATCGTAATATTTATAATAATTTTAAAAATAATTTATTAATAAATAAAATTTATGAAAAAGTGTTGAATTAATATTTATATAAACTGTAACTATTTTAAGTGAGATTAAAATTTCAATTAAGATTTTTATTTAAAATATTATATATATATATATATATATATATATATATATATATATATATTAACATATAATTTTATATTAATTATTTTTTATAATGGATGATTAATGGCTTGGGATTGAATTATAATTGTATTATCATATTCTCAAATGAAAATATGATGTTATTTATTTTATTATTTGGAAGAGAGAGAATGAATAATATGCAAAAAAAAAAAAATAATAATGCACTATAAGTAATGTTTATTTACATTGTATTTAATTAGTATTTAAAATTATATTACCAGTCGTATAGTATGTTCAACATGAGATATGAATTTATATTTTTTATTTGAATATGTTTTAATTTATTTTTTATATTATCAAAATAACAAAGTAGAATTGAGCAGTTAATTTATTTATATTTTAAAATAAAATAAATTTATAAACTATACGAGAAAAATAAAAAAGGGGCTAATTTAAATCTGAGCGACAGGGCCGATTGCTCTGTTAAACTAGAGTAATAATAATAATTAATAAAGGAGGGGGCAACGACACCACCCGGTTCTTCGCTTCCCCGTCCTTTCTTCCTCCCCCAATACAAACCCTAACCAAGAAAAGCCTTCCAATTGGCCCTGCAGGCGCGCCTGGATCGTCAATCCGGGACAAAATCGATCGACTATAATCAAGAACATCCAGCCCCAATGCAATTTTACCCGATTTCTTAGCATACCTGCTGATTTCGCGCACATTCTGGCAGCCGTGGGATCGCGATTCTCGGGGAAGAGGCAAAACGATCCACTCTCTCCTATCGCGTGATTCAGTAGTTTCGACTGCTGTGTCGGAATTTCCTCTTTCTTTAATTTTTTTTTTGTTTTCTTTCCTTCTTTTTTTTTTCTTGTTTGCTCCCTCCCGCCTCGCCTTTCGTCTTTTTACTCCTGATCCGCTTAAAGGGAGCTATCTTGATGCAAGCATCGGCCACGAGAGGAGTAATCCAGAGGGAGGGTAATTAGGATTTCGTTTGTGCTTGTTTCTACTCGTGTTGAGTTGTGCAGTCCAAGTTTTTGCAGCGGATAGTTTGTCCCAGTTCCGGTTCTGGTGAGATGACGAGCCAGGGCGGTGAGCCCGCCGTTGCAGCTGATTCAAGTTCCATGGAGGTAATAGTTCGATGTTCCCATTTACGAAATCTGTTACCCTATTTAGGTCATTTGTGCTTTCAATTAATTTAATTATTATATTCTTGTTGAGTATTGGTGTTTTGCCTCTAATTTTTCTTGTAATGACTAGGTTAATGTTCAGGTGATTATGTACATGATTGTATAGTAAAATCTAGATCATTGAAATTAGGGCAGGTTTAACACCATTGTTGTGATTTTGGCTTCTAGCTTAACTGAATTCTTTAACCTGTCTATTGGGCCTTTGTGCTTTTGTTTGATATAAGTTTGATCTGATCAGGAGCAGCAACTTAAGGTAAATACAGACAAAAACTTTCATGGTCAATGGTATTCAGGAATTAAGACTGATGTGCTTTATGGGGGCTTTCATGCAATATCTTGGTTTTAGGATTGCATAAAAAATATCCATTCAATTGCAATACTTTTAGTAACTTATGTTAGATTCCAAATGAAGTGGAAGCTTATGCTCTTTGTCTCATGGAAATATTCATCTAGACAAGCACAATGCATTTCCTTCTTTTGATGAATACCATAAAACAATTATAAAATTTTCTGAGACACTGCTAAAACATTGAATAGGGAAGTTACTTAATCAACCAATTTGGCCCTCTATATTAAAGTCATACAATTTGACCAATTTGT
Source organism: Costus lasius (assembly GCA_027563935.2). Taxonomy (NCBI): domain Eukaryota; kingdom Viridiplantae; phylum Streptophyta; class Magnoliopsida; order Zingiberales; family Costaceae; genus Costus; species Costus lasius. The sequence goes on from CM050452.1 coordinate 8,375,188, forward strand.
CCTTTTATAATAAAGTTTCACTTAAATATTTTATCAGCTTATAGTAATGACCAAGGGTTATGTAGAAACTAAAAAGGCAACCAATATCATATAAAGGAACAAACATATAATTTGATTTGCCTAGTGATTGAGATGTATGGTTTTGTCAATTTACTATGCAAGAGTTAACTTTAGGGATGATAAAGGGATATTACCAGACAAATCATGATTGAAGCTATTGGTTTTAATGATCAACTGGATCCTAATATCTTTCTTGATTTGCTAACTGATATGAATAGTTTGATTGTTATGAAATAAATGACATTTAATGCATTCTTTTTGCTAATAGACTAACAGCTCGAGTTATTAATGCAATAAAAAAAATTATTGATATGGGCTTTTAGACAAGAGTGCTTAGGTCTCCCACTTATTACCTAATAACATGAAATGTGACTTGGGACATAGGGAAATGATTCTAGCATGCTTTAAATATTAACTCTAATAAGTACAAAAATATTATCCTTAATTGTGGCCAAATATTCTAGAGGAATTGTAAAATCATTGTGAAGTTTGTGAAGAATTTTGGTTGACACTTAATAGGTTAATTCATGACCTTTGGCTAGACATCCAAGTCACATTGCTCTCACTTTACCTTGTAGAGGAAGGCTGTTGTATGTTTGTTGAATCAATCACATGACCGATTGAATTCTGGATCCTCATCAAATAGTGCATTCTCTTTGGGGACCAAACTGCTTTCCCTTGGCTTGGATAAGTCATTTGATCCTTGGAGTCACATTTTGACACCATACAAAATTCCAGGAGATAAGAAATCTTAGGAGTACTTAGAACCTAGTTACCTAGTGGTCAACACTAGTATTTAGTGCTTTCATTATGACAATTAATGTTGCATTGATATCCTTATCGTGCCTTGATTATAGAGCAGTAAAACCCAGAACAATATACCACCTAGGATGAGCAAAATATTAACCCTTTAGGTGAACCATTTGAAAAAGATGAAATTGAGGACTTACTTGAAGTTACAGGGTTAATATGATGTGTTTGGATGATTATGAAAATGCACTAGCATTTTTTGTACATTGTGAAATTTGGTGAAAAAGCATGTAGTGTAGTCACTGGTGGGATTTGTTGAATATGAATGACTTCTATATTTGCATGAGGTAGGATCAATCTTATACCTGAAACCATCTGTGGGAGTTTCGTAGGTTGGTTGATCTCTGTCCATGAGAGAGATGCCTTGTACTCGGTCAAATGGCAAATCACAGTTTACACTGATTTTAACATGGTATGCACTCTACCAACGTATGTTGCACATTTCATCCTTGCTCAAATTTAGTTGCATCGCCTATCTGAGGTCAATCATGAGTGAGAAGTCATGTCTTTTAAGTGTGGTGGTAAAACTATTCAACTCAATTTTGCTAAACCTAGTTGGTTATACAAGAAGACTAATGAGAAGGTCATGTAAGAATGCACAACTTATCATATGGTATTAATAATTGGTAGGGACATTAATTATTTTTTATGTTACTATTGTTTTCTATTAGTGAATATTAGATTATATGTTAGCGGCTGAGTTAATTCGTGGTTAGTTTTTATTTAGGGTGCATCTAAAAGCCTATTTAAATGGGTTTTGGTCTTCGTTGCCCTGCTCTTCTATCCTTAGCTTGCTTGTCTTTTCCCCTTTCCCTTCTTGGCGTTCATTGTCCCGTATCACTTCATAACAACCATACAAACAGCCCCTTCATATTTAGAGCAATTACAATTTGTGAAAAAGGAAAAAAAATCTTTGAAATATGTTGTTCTTAGTGTTTTCTGTAATTATTAAAATGTAATTCACAAGCAGATACTTAATGATTTAACCCTCACAAGGAGCATTTATCTTGCTATTGATCTTGTTCCAAGTTTGCAATTATTTAATTCCTATACTATTGGGTGAACCTGCAGAATGAGCTGAACTTAGTTTGAAGTTACTTTATAAAAAAGAAATAGGATTTTGTTTGTGAAAGCTTAAGCCCTTGTGCTTTGTAGCTTTTTTAACTCATGAGAAGGATGATATTGAGCATGCGCATTGATGTTTACATCATCAATAATATTGTTGTCAACTGCTGTTTTCCAGTACCTACAATTATGCATGATATGATGGTTAATTCACATTGGTTCTCTATGATTTCCTTACAAAATTAGTACCACCAAATAAGGATTAGGGTTAGTGATGAAAGAAAGACTTCATTTAAGATGCCCAATAGTCTACACCCTTTGGATTGATGAATGTGCCTAAAACTTTCAAAGAGGTCCTTTTCCTTGGGTTTATTTCTTTTGTTCAGTGTAAATTTTTTGAATACATGACTGGATCCACATTTTTTTCTTTTTGAGTTACCATTTTTTGTTTATAGATGCTTATCCTTGTTTGCTAGTTTTCAATTCTTCATCATGCTTCAATGTAAAATGTTTGGGCTCTCCTCCATGTTGAAGTTTCTTCTTAGCAACGTTTATGACCAATATTTTAATTCTTAAAATGATTGTTACTTATGCCTGCACTATAACTTGACACCCCCTGACCTTGTAGTGCTGGATCATGGTTAACTGGGCTGCTATTTTCATCATGCTTTTGTGAACATTTCTTTGTTATATATGTTTACTGGGCTTCTATTTTCATCTTGTTTCTGAAAGCTTTTGTTCTAGTTGTAGTTGTTCATTTTTTTAGTTTCATACTTCTAGCCTTAATGTTCTTTTTCCTCATTTTCTTTTCCGGACTTCTCAGCCTGTAGGTGCGGGCCAATCACATGGTTCTGTGTATTCATCCTTAAACCTCGGGCCTCAATCCTGGGCCTCATCAACTGGAGAGTTGGGTATTTCAAGCTCTGCCTATAATTATGATCCGCAAAGGTTGACTTCCATGGCAGGAGATGCTCAAGGAATAACACCTGTAGCTAATTCATCTACATCATCCAATCCGGTTGCTGCAACGCAACCATATTCTGGTTATGCACCTTACTCAAGTTCTACCATACCATATAACTATGAAGCAACGGGTTACCCAAATTACCATTATGGCCATCAACAGTCAGGCAATGATTCTTCTGCTCAGCAAGTTGGAGATCAAAATTCAGGTGCTGCTTATCAGCCTCTTAGCACATTTCAGAATTCAGGGTCTTATGCTCCTACTAGTTATTTTGGCACTTATTACAATACTGGTGATAATCAGACCGATCAACCCGGGCCCGGGTATAAAAGCAACGACTACAATTATCAGACAAGCATGTGGAATAATGGAAATTACCAAAATTATCATCATTATTATTCAAGCTACACAACCTCAGCAGCAACAAGTGTGACACAGAGTTCTGCTACTACAGCAACTAATTCTCTTTATTATCAGCAGGAATATAACAAGTGGCCTTACTATTACAACCAATCTACACCATCTGTTAATGGTGTAGCAGGGACAGAGTTTTCAGCTGTAGCTAATCTTCAGTCTGCTGGATACTCAACTGGAGGTTTGAGTGTTGGATATCCATATTCTAGTAATCAACCACCTCCACCTGGTACAACATCATGGAAAGGAGAGACTCGGCCACCTGGGGTGCCTTCTGTTTACGTATGAATTTGTCTGAGCTTTTTGGTCAAGTTCTCTTGATCATTCTTCATTATGTATGAAAAGTATGCCTAAGGAGTGCTATACAACTTTATCTCCATGAATTGCTTGGTACATATTTGGCAATAAAATGCTTGGGTAGAAACTCATGACCTACCTAGATCTTGTTGTATATGATTTTATTTCAACATATAGTTCCATATTCTAAGATTTATCATGCTAGATTGCTAGCCAATTAATAATGTGCAGGTGTGTTGGATTGTTTTGGGAAATCGTTTTTCTGGTTATTATATTGCTTTTTAGTGCATGATTTTAGCAATCAGTAACTACTTTTTTTGAATAATCTGTTAGTCATATAAAAAAGATAACTTAGATCCTTTTTTCTGGAAGCACAAGATGATAGGGAAGGATTCCAATACTATACATATGAACTCACGAGTCATGTCTATGATCTAATAATATCATTTATGGTAAATATAATTTCGTTAACACTACTTAAAAAGAATGTGCTTAAACGGTAGCACCATGTCTCAACCTTTTTTTTAAATATATTTCTGAAACTTTCAATTGAATCGTCTACATCGTTTTTTTTTTGTGTTGTCCCTATAACTTGAGACTCATTTGTGTGCATTACTATTGCGTGAGATAAACCCTTTTATCTATTTGACATGTCTTTATATCTAGTTTATTGAATTTGCTAGTTAATAATGGATCAGCTATTCTTTCTGATCAGTTCTTATTTTGATGGTAGGAAAAGGAAGCTGCTATGCCTTACAATTTGAATAAAACATGGGAAGCTGTTGCACCAGGGATCCAGACCCCTGCCATTAATCAATTGCCACACGCCCAGAACCCCTTAATCCAAACTCCTCCAACTGAGAACCATGATAATGAACAAAAGATTCTTTACCCACAAGCTTCTGCTCCCAACTTACAACATTCTACTTCTAATCACGGTACCCAGATTTTTCAGCCACCACAACAAACTGTTCCTTTGACTGAGCCACGCCAGGTAAGTAAAATGCAGATTCCTACAAATCCTAGGATTACTACAAATATGGGGTTTAGCACTTCTAAAAGCCAGAAAGAAGCCTCAGCTGTCAGTGTATCAACGAGACCAGCTTATGTAAGTGTCACAATGCCAAAGCCTAATGATAGATCATCTTCTATTGAGGATTCTTCTCGAGCGATCAAGGTTATTAGTTACTTTGTGTCTCAGATTGGTTTATTGAGCACAATTATGCTCACTTAAGTTCATTACATTCCTAGTGTGCAGAAAAGCTCTCTCTCTCTCTCTCTCTCTCTCTCTCTCTATCTATCTATGTTTTCACTCTATTACTTTTTGATAGAATCTTAATAATGATCATCATACGTAGGCATGTCCAGTTGATGTAATTTGTTCTATTATTTGAAAGTAAACCTATTTCTTCTAACCATCTTTTGCTTGTTTCTTTGATGGCTTCATTAGGGAACCTTCCCTCCATCATTATGTGCTTATGTAGATAGGACTTTTGCCCGCTGCAAGGATGATGCCCAAAGGTCTGATAATCAAAATATAATGAAGCAGGTGATACTTTGGCTATGTTATTGATTTATTTTATTTTTTGCTTTAATAGTATATACACTATTTGCAGTCCATGTGCATTATCAAAACTAAACATATATAAAAAAGCATCTTTTATATTTACCTTTTTAAGGGATGTGAAGATTTATTTATAAAATTTTGAAAATTTGAATTTTTAACTAAAGAAAATAATAGTTCATCCCAAGGTTTTGAATTTTGGTCTTTACCAGTTTAATCTTAGACCAGTACGTACCGAACGTACCAATAGATGAAAATTTTGGTATCGGATGTACCAACATAGCATGGTATCACTCCAGATTCTCCTTGGACCGATGTGTACCTGTTTAAAACATTGGTTCATCCCCAATAATAAATTCAGCTATCTCTTTTTTATGTATTTCAATTGAATTAATAAAATTTTCTAATGAATAAGTGGAAAAAAATGATAGTAGCTTGAGCACGAGCAAATTTTAATTATAATGACTTTTAATAAGATAAACAGAACTACTAATCCAACTGCATGATTTGTATGACATTATTTTTTTTCATTTTTTGCTTCTGGTTTCCCTTCATTATTGATAACTTCCAAACTATACCCCCTCTAAATATCGTTAGTGAATTTTCTTCCTACACTATAGGTAGGAGCTTATTCATTACTAGCTCCCCACTCTGGTTACATATTAAGTTTAATATTCATTTTAAGATTATTTTATTTATATTGGCTAGGTAGTGGATTGACAATGTTAACTCTTTGCATGGTATCTCAGTCATTGTTAAATCTAGCCATTGTTAAGAAGAAAAGGTGGACAAGAAAAATTGATATACATTTTTGATTAAAAATTTAAAACGATACAGATCAGAATAATTCATAGTGGTACAATTTTGTCTAAAGAAATTAACTGAAATTCTTTTTCCTTTGCTTGTCAATTATCACAATTCTAAAGAAATCGATGGTAACTCTAATGGGTGAACTTTATAAACTTACTGTCATGGGAATTTTAGTTGATTGTTATGACTATCATGACCACAGATCAATCTAGTATTTCATGAGTACCTTATATCACCTTAGTATTGTCTGTGGATATATGTTTCCAGTTGTGGATCATCAGGCAGATAATTTTAAGGAACTTTTTGACATTTATTCTTTGTTTTCCTTTTTGTTCTGCTGCACAGATTATTGCCAAAGCAACTGCTGATGGAACACTCTTTACAAAAAATTGGGATATTGAACCTCTTTTCCCATTATCACTTGAACAAAGGTAATACCCAGACGCAGCATGTTAGAGATTGAACTAAATCTCTGCGATTTCTTCATCAGCAGTATACCTTATAGAATCAATATAGTAAGCCAAAGGAGCGTGTTTTAGTTGTTCATTACATTATTTATTTATTTATCTAATAGTCTAGCAAGTTAGCCTTAATATGGAATTATTTTCTTCTCAGGGACGTTAAAATATTTAATTCCATGTGTAGTATGAATGGCATATTGATTAGAACATCAATCCTTGAAGTATTTATGTTGGGGTGTTAAGATTGTTATCCATAGATTAACACTGGTGAGAAAAATAATCTTTATTATAAATTTACAATAAAAGATATTAAATAAAAAGAGAAATATATCTAACCATTCAAACAAGCAAAATGAAAATTTACTGTATAATTCTGTAAACATAAAAAACTATGAAAAGATATGAAGAATGTATTTAATAACAGATGTAAATTATAATGGAACAATTTTATTGGTTAATTTGTAGTACCATATCTCAGAAAAAAATATTTGAAGTAAATGAATATCCTATAAATCTTAAAGAAAATCCAAAACGTATTGCTTTTTATTTGAAGGTAAAGAATTGAGCATTGTTGTGACCTTGGTGCTTTTCTCGCAGTCCTCACTGCTTTGGCTTTTAATTCCCTTTTTCCTTATGTCATATATCTGCAATTTTCTTTGGATTGTCCTATTTTCTGTACCATATCACTTCAATGGAGCAGGACTAGCTATGGTTAATTAGCCCCTTCAGGAGGGTGGACCTAGAATAACTATGGGTAAAAATAGAAGAATAGCTGGAAAATAAGTATATCACAACTACTGGCTTTAGAGCCAATGTTGTGTTGAATGTAGATATATGACATAAGGAAAGGAGGAAGGAGGAGAAGTAGAGGAAGAAGGCAAGGAGGAGAAGCGGAAGAAGAAGGCAAGGAGGAAAAAAGAATGTTGTAGTGAGCATTAATGGAATAGGAAGGAGGAGAAGCGGAAGAAGAAGGCAGGGAGGAAGGAAGGACACTGCGGCGAGCATTAATGGAGGAAGGAGAAGATGTGAGTGGAGCGCTCCGCCTGCGGAGAAAGGAGAAGCAGAGAAGAACATGCTTCAAGGAAGGAGAAGCAGATAAGAACACACTACGGGCGGAGGAGAAAGGAACGAGTCAAGATCGCAATCGGAGGAAGGAGAAGCAGAGGAAGAACAAGCAGGGCTACTGGTGGAGGAGGAGAAAGGAACGAGATAGAAAAATGTGTCAGTGGAGCCGGACACAACATAAGCGACATGTTTTTATTTTTTTTGAATAATATGGAACTAAAGAGTCATTGAAGAGTCTCAGCGTGGTATGGAATAGTTGAAGAGTCACCTCAGTAAAACATAGGAAAAAAAGGAACATTGCGTTCTCTGTGGTGGGTAGTACTGTTCACTAAACTTGAGTCCTCATCTTTTTCACTAAGCCTTGACCTCCTAGAAATTATTGCCAGCATCTTATTGTTGGGAATGAAAGGGTTTTGAGGATAAAAAGATAATGCCCTTAATTGGGATGATGTTTATAGGGGAGTTGGAGAACCTAGAACTTATAGGCAAAAATTAAAAAAAGACAGGGACCTTGTAGTATTCTTGGTGTTGCATTTAAAACAAATACAAATTTAGTAAGGGTAATTTCTTCATCCAAAAAAGGAAAAGAGATTGTAGTTGAGGTAGAAAATTATGCATTTTTTGAAGAATTAGAAAGTATTGATTATGAGGATTCATAAGAAAAAGTTGAAGGATATGTTTTACTATTTGAAAATGAGAATAATGATTCTGTTGGAGAAGAAGCAAATGTGCATGAATTGTTTATTTGTCTTTGTTTAGTGTTTTTAATATTTTGTATTGAACTTTGTCTTTATTTAGTATTCCAGTTTGAAAATTTAAATCTATGACTTGTGTTGAATGTTGAGTTAGTAATATGTTACCTTTCTTGATGCAAGTTATTTTAATTTTTATAGAGTTTGTTTTAATTTTTATACGACTTATTTTTTTATATGTATATAATATATACTTAAACTATTTTTGGTTTTTTGCTATTTTCCGTATTCTGCTATTGATAACACTGTGGTTAGCTCGGTAATGGTGGGCTTGGCATGGTACAATGAGTAATGTGTTAACAGGAGTTATTGGCAGTAGTAATTGGGAGTGGAAAATTTGATTTTTTTTTTATTGATTATATATATATACAAATAGCACTAGTTACTTTGCTAGCTTGTTAAATAACATTTTATAGATTTAGTATTTGACTAGGTAGCATTTGGATTTCATTTTTGTGCAGTGATAAGCAGAGTTTCATTTCTGACTCTTCATTGCGGACAGCTAAACGGAGCCCTAGTAAGCGAAAAAGTCGATGGGAACCAATTCCAGATGAAGCATTGGGTGAGAAGCCTACAACTGCTGATATTCATATGCCAAAAAATGTCAGTTGGGGACAAGTTGAAGCAGCTAAAAAAGCGGTAATTTCCTTTTCTTAATTGCTAGACTTAATTGAACTTCAATGGTGAAGCTGCTTCTGCTTCATCTCTAGCTACTATGTTATCGCCTTTGTGTTAAAAAGGCTCTGAAAGATATTCCAAGGCATACACGTCAGCCACTCAGGAGTACTTAAATTTGGTAGCAATAGAAATGTTAATGTCCAAGGCTATCTAAAACGATCCCGCTTTTGACATTTTAGCACCACTATGTATTGTTTATACATGATTGGTTGATATATTTGTTGACGAATAGCTGCCTATGTAATTTTCATAATCTCTTTTCCTTAGGTTGAGATTGAATTTTGAGGGGATTTTACATGTAAAAAATTTGTAAATTCTATATGCAAAAGACTAATATTATTACAACTTTCTTAAATGATTTTGTTGGTTTGTTGGACTCTAATTCTTGCTCTCTCTCTCTCTCCAAAATTTTGTTGTAGACATTTTGTTGGTTCTAGTAGTATTTACCTTTTTTATTTTGTTGATTTGTAAATTTTTTATTTTGTTAAAATTATTATAGGTTGAGAATAAAAGCTCTGAAAACAAGTTGGCAAACGGCTGGGGTGGTCTTAAGTTTGTCCCCGCTCAACAGCAATCTATTGCACAGAAATTTAACCCAAGGCTAAAGAAGCCACGCATTTCTGACACTTTGGTTGCAACAGAGAACACCGACCATTCTAGTGACAGTGACAAAGAGCAAAATCTGACAAAATATCATGCCAGTGCTCTTGCATTAGCTGATTCACCTGAGGAAAAGAGAAGGCGGGAAAATCGGTCTAAGCGTTTTGAGAGGGGACAAGGAAATCAAACAGATGCTAGAAATTTGAGGCCTAAAATTGCTAGTGGTGGCAACACAAGAAGAGCTAGCGCTTTGCAGAATGCAAAAAATTTTGAAGATGGTTTCAACAAGGCTGTTGAAGATATTGATTGGGATTCTCTCACAGTCAAAGGGACTTGCCAAGAAATTGAGAAACGATATCTTCGCCTTACATCTGCACCTGATCCTTCCACTGTAATAATGATTCGAACCTTTTTTTTTTTGTATATTTTGTATATGCATGATTTGTAGTTACTTTTCTTAATGTCATCGGAGTAGTTTTCACTTTTATACTTATTTTTATTGTAGTCGCATATCTTTTCTAGGTACGGCCAGAAGATGTCTTGGAAAAAGCTTTATTTATGGTCCAAACTTCTCCAAAAAATTATCTTTACAAGTGTGATCAACTAAAATCTATTCGCCAAGATCTTACTGTGCAAAGAATTCAGAATGCACTTACCGTAAAGGTTTTCTTTGACTGCCTTCTTTCTTTTTTTAGTTGGCATCATGTATTATTCTTTATGCTTTACTGTTATATATGTTATTAGCCAAAGGCACAGGCTTAATCTTCTGTCATTATTTTCAATTATAGGTGTATGAGACTCATGCAAGATTGTCTCTAGAAGCAGGTGATTTGCCTGAGTATAATCAGGTTGCTTCTTACTTTTTGAGTTTTATTCTAAAAATATCAAATTTATTCTGTTTCTTTCCTTTTCTTGTGTCTCCTTGATTATTTTGTTATATTTATTTGAGATTTCAATAACATTGGTATGTGCATTTGGAATGTTGGAAGATATTGCTTCACATCATTTAGTTCCAATTTTCACTGATACAACTTTAGTCTATCCTCTAGCTGTTTTTGTCATATAACTATTATGATCAAGCTAATTTAATACGTTGCACAATTTAATTGTGTGTGATATTCTCCAAAAACTGTTGTGTTCCCCATCACAATTTTGCAATATTACTTCACTAGCACTATCTTCTAGTTTTATGAAAAAATATATGCAGTCTGTTTTTCTAAGTTAGTTTGAGGTTTTTATTGATACCTGCTTTGCTTGTTTTTTTACACATATGACTTTGTGTTGTATTTTTTAAGGTTTTATGCATTTTGATTGTGAAAATATAAAAAGAAAACGCAGATTCATGTGGATTTTGAAAGCTGAAACTATAAACTGAGTGGTTAAATTTAATCTTTATGTTACACAATTATGATTGACATATCCTACATGTGCCCAACATACAGTGCCAGTCTCAGCTGAAGAGACTTTATTCTGAAGGCATTGAGGGATGTTATATGGAGTTTTCCTCTTACAATTTACTTTCTATCATCCTGCACTCCAATAACAAAAGAGATCTTTTATCATCCATGGCAAGGTATTAGACTTTCTTTTTCAATTTTCCATTAATTTTCTATTTTTCTGTGATTAAGATGCATCACTGTTTGGTATTAATGCATTTGCTTTTACAGTTTGTCATACGTTATTACTCCTTTTTTTTCTAATTATTTTAGCTTGCCGCTTGAATTTATGCTTCAGAAGTTATTGAAACTCCTTCTCTGAAAAGCCTGGAACCCTTAGCAGTTATCAATCATACTTCTTTTATGTGTCTATATGGAAACGTACACTAATGTAGGAGATTTAAGTCCATATGGTGTTCTAAGTGAAGTTTCAATGTGGCAACCAAGCCATACTGATTATAGTAGCTAACTCTAGGCCGTAAGGTTCCATCATTTGTTTAAGATCGCTATATATGGATGCTATGTTATCATTTTTATTTTTATTTTTTAAAGCAGTCCTTACATAATTAAGTATAAGATCATTACACATGGAAAAGAATTATCAATACCATACATTTAAATGTGAATTTGAACAAAAAAAATCAACTACAAACGAGGAGGTCATATGTATAAAAGAATATCAATATCACCGACAACTATGATCAATTGTAAAATGCAATTCATAAATTAAATAAAAAAATAACCACCACAATTTACTGAATGAAATTATAGTTAAAATGAGTTTAATAATCTTCATCCTGAAAAATGACATTAATTATAATGCAGAATCTCACAAATTTTAAAACACTAACATGTTTCAATCTCAATGACTAGAATATGAAATTTTGCATCAGGATATGTAGAACTGTGCCCATTATCAATTTCCACCGTTTTCTATTTAATACTTAATAGCAACATTTGGTGCCTGAATAGCATAATGCCTGAAATTTTTTGCTCGCCTCACTTGTCACCTAAGAACATATCTTTGTGCTTAATGATAACACTTATTGAAGCTTTTAGCTCAATCCTTCATCGAGCAAAGTGTTCTCTGCCTTGGCTTTTATGCCCTAATAAACAAGCTTGAATAGTTTGAACTAGCTTGTTAATAATCATGAATAATCTCATTTGACTTTCTTTTGTTAGCTCACCAATGGAGTGGTTTATATAAGCTGCTTTTGAATTGGCTCATTTGTTGCCTTTTTCTATTTAACTGTGCTGTAAGTAATAGTGGTGGCATTGATCATTTTATATGCAAAGATGGATTGTAATATATCAAAATTGATTATGATCTATGTGAATATTCATGAAATCTTATCTCTGATATTGTTTGAGTGATTATAGTTTGTATTTTCTTACTCTGGGTTATGGTTTGTTATCTATTGTTTGATACTTTGATGAAACTGCCATCGACTTTGGATATATGTTGACTTCAATAGTTCAATGGATTTATGGATCATGATCCTATAATATTGAATGTGGTTAGATTGATAGACTATAGATTGAAATAGCAAGCTCAAACATTAGTCAATTTCTTCATCGATTCAAGTCCAAGTTGAGGAAGCTTTTTGACTTGAGCTTGATTTTGGTAAAGAAGATGACATCAGTTCCATTCTTGTTTTTTAATTGAACTTAAACTTGATTCCCAGCTCAAGCATAATTTTAGATCTGAGCCTGAGGAAGACAAATGCCTTCATTGAAGCTCAACTGAACTTGTTTTGTAGTTGTGGAGTTCTTCTCAGGTTTTTTCCCCATAACAACGTGCCACCCTTCAAAGTTGAGGAGGAGAATAAAGAAAAGGTGAGGAAGAGGAGGTAGATCTAGGATAAAATAAAGATAGCTAGAGGTACCAAGTAATAATAATTAATAATTTATTAATAAGAAACTGTTATTACGACAAGCGGTGAGCTTTCTTCCTTTCCCCAAACTAATACAAACTGGGTGCACCATTTGGTATAGACTAGTGTTTGGGATAGAGGTACCAAGTAATAATAATCAATAATTTATTAGTCAAAAGTTGTTATTATGATAGGCTTTTAGACATAATCCTTAACAAATATAGTCATAAATATCACCAACATTTGTTCTAAAGCTACTTACTATTACATGACTTAATAATATCCATAACAAATAATTACTATCTTTGCTAATTATTAATAATATAATTAATAACTGTCACCACATCACAAAGTTTTCTTCCTTGAACTATATGTTCATTTTCCTATTAACAATGTACATACGCATCACAAAGTTTTCCTTTTATGTGTATGTACATATACATGTGTGTATTTTTCAGTTGTCCTTGGTTATGAAGGTAAGTAACTTTGTTCCTACAACCAATCTATTTCCTTGAAATTGTGTTCTAGCCAGCGTTTCAAAAGCCGGTCCGGTACCAGCCGGTATCACCGGTTTGTACCGATCCGGCGAGGGACCAGCACCGGACCCACCTTCGGAGCACGGTCCGGCGACGGCAGCGGCCACGGGCGGAGCAGGGGCGACTATTGGGTGGAGAGGGAGTAGGCGCTTCCAGTGGCAGCGGAAACCGCCGCCTCCATTTTCCGCCTAAACCCTAAGTTTAGGCGTCGTCGGTTCTTGCTCGGTACGCCGGTACCATACCGGTTCTGTACCGGTCCGGTGGCTCGCCGGAACAAGGTACAGTATCGGCTTTTGAAACCTTGGTTCTAGCTAACCCAACCTGCGAGTCACTCTAATTAAAGATTTGCTTTTTTCTACTCATAATTTCTTGGTTTGTACTTGCGTGTTTATGTATCCTGGTTTACCCATCAGATATGTGCTTTGAGAGAAACATTAGCAATTCCGGACACTGTCAAACACTTTCATCATGGCATTGATATCATCTTCTTTTATTGAGAATGGTGCTGTGGGTGTCACATTTTTACAACCTTCGTTATATTTTCATTCCCATTTTTTTCGCCATGGTGTCAGGTTATCTGTTGAAGCAAAACGTGATGAAGCCGTTAAGCATGCACTTGCTGTTCACTCTGCTGTATCATCTGGGAATTATATCTTATTTTTTAGATTGTACAAGTCAGCGCCCAACCTGAACAGTTATTTTATGGGTACATCCTCTCTAACTCTACTTCTCTTTTAATATTATATACTAGCAATGAATTAATACAATTTAGTGGATATAGATCTCTACGCAGAGAAGATGAGATTTGAGGCTTTAAAATGCATGTGTAAAGCATGCCGTCCTGTTGTCCCAGTTGCATATATAACTCGGGTCTTGGGTTTCTCAAAGTCTATACAAGACGACATTTTGGAAATGAACATACCCGGATTTGAAGAATGTGAGGAATGGTTAAGGGCTCATGGTGCAGTCCTATCTGTTGACAACACTGGAGAGCTACAGCTGGACACAAAGGTACTTTACAGCTCCTCGCATTATTTTTTGAAATGGTTAAACATGGTTTATGGAAGCCATCTAGGCGAAGAGAGGTGATTGGATTTGATTACGCACATTACAGCGAATTTTTATCATATATTGTTCAATGTACTGGTGTTTTATCATCCCCGTTTCCTATAACTTGGGTCTTATTGATATATTGTTCAATTTAATGGTGTTTTTACTCGTTACTAGGTTGTCATGTTATCTCCAATAATCAACCCAGTGTTTTTGTAGTAAATACTCTTTAAAGATAGGAAATCGTATGTTCTGTTCTGCTAGCCCATTTACCCTGAAAACTTTTCTTATTTTATTATAACATTCTATTTAAATAATTTTGTGTGGCTTGGCCCCGTCTTGTGAGACGGGGATGATAGTGATTAAAGAGCTTTATTTTAATATTGTTCTACTACAGGTTTCGTCATCCACTGTATACATGCCTGAACAAGAGGATGCTGTTGCTCATGGAGATGCAAACCTTGCAGTCGATGATTTTCTTACAAGGGCAGCATAATTATGGCGTCTTTTCTGTATCTCTCTTGCGACAATGGGATGGAAGGCACTTACGATTCAGAATGCTCTACTTTAGGGAGCTACTGAGTGCGTACTAAGTGGTCTAAGCAGATAACGAAGTTGAACAGAGCACAATGTTTGCTGTTTTAAAGTGGCAACGTAGGTGAGGACTGATTGGATGGATCGTTCAACACTATTTTTCAGATTCCATTGGCAGCATAAAGCAATAAACTCGGATCCGGTATTGGGTGGATTAAGGATGGCACGACTATGATATATGACATAATAATGGCTTATGTTGTTTTTTTTTCAGATTGTAAACATCGTTTCGATGCCATCAACCTTCAGTTCTGGTACACGAAGATTGAGGTCAAGTTAATTTGGCCTTTTCGGCTAATACAAGATAATTTGGCTATTCTTCTGCCACGTATCTGTAATAGTAATGCGGCGACTCTCCATGGAATGACTTTGGAGAGTAAGATTCGTGATCAAAATTTAATCGGTTGATTGGAACTCTGAGATATCTCAACTACTTGGCATTCTAAAAATAAGCTGAATTTGTTTAATTTACTTCCAATTAATTTGGCCTGGATAATATTGTTAATCAAATTTCAGGATAATTTAAACATGTTTATAGTTTTTCTTAGAATTAAGCACCTTTGCTTACAATAGTATCGAATGACATACTGTAAAAGCAAAATGCATAAGTACCCAAGAGTGATGCATCTGAATCATAGAAAAATAGAATAATAATGGAAAATGAAAAAACATTGGTCAAATACCATGTGACGATAGATCTCTTCTCTAGACGGCTGCAATAACAAGGAGCGTCTACTTTGATCTCTTATCTCCTTTCTTTTCGACGGAAGATGAGAAAAAGCTTGCTCACGATCTTGTTTTTGTGAGAAGATGCCATATGCCGCCTTGTTTGCTCACAATCTTGCCTCCGTAACCTTGTGGTTGCTCATCACCAGCTACCGGTGAGTGGTCGCAAGTTTCTGATTCCTAACCCAGATTTGTTAATTAATTTCGGGGATCTCAATTTATTGCGGCTTTTGTGGGTAATTGTGATGAAGTTCTTCTCTGCCAACTAATTCCACTACGGCAACAACTACTAAGGCTTGGAGTTCTCTTTTCTCCCTTACAACCACTCCTCCAAATTGTGATTTAGCCCATTCATCTATTGATATTCAGGGCGGCACGCTCACTATTACTGTTAAACGAAAAGCAACACAATTAAGGGTGAAATGAATATCTTTTCCCTCCCATCAGATTTTCTGATCTTTCGATTTGGTTGTGAGGAGGATAAACTTTCCGTTATTGAGCGTGGACCTTGGGTTTTTTTGGACAAATTCTTTTTTTGAAATCTTCGTACCCATATGTTAATGGACTTTTCTACTCTTTCTATCTAAATTCATATTTTTAATTTGTCAATTAACTCGTCAGCTGGGATCATTGGGAAAATTTCTTGTGCACTTGGTAATCCTCTCTTATATGGATCAAGCAACTTCCTCACAAAGCAGAATTAGTTTTGCACGAGTGTTGAAATAGAAGCTTCTACTGAATTTCTAGATATATTATTTGTTTCCCTTAACGATAAATGATGGACTCGTAGTAAGTGCACAACCTATTGAAATAATAAAATAATATCATCTCACAAGGACTAACGACTAAATACCAACTAATTTGAAGATTGTTAGTTAGATGACTAAAATAAAGTAGATTTAGAATCTCACTTAATTAAACTACTGAATTAACTAACAAAAGACAATAAGTGTTATAATCAAGTTAATGAAGAATCAACGTTTCAGGTTCATCATTCTGTGTCATATGATATCATTATCAAAATTTATCTTATTAAAGAACTTTACTATACTAAAGGAGATTCATCCAAGTATACGAATTATCCCTTTTTAGTAGTACAATCTAGTATTTATCTAAGTTAATTCTCTTTCTTGATAAATCTTATAAACTCTCAGATTAATTTGATTTACTTTTGTGATCAAATCGATCTGTCCAAATACTATAAATCTAACATCACAATTCATCTCTCAGTATATCTTAAGACATCTCACAACATGATAATTTTGGCCACCGACAAATATGAAATAAGTACAACAATATTAGAATCAAGCACAAGATACTAATTTAAAAGATAATAATCATGTTCAAAGTCATAAATAACACAGAGGGCTATGCTCTAATTCTGAAATAGAGTTTACGTTAGCATATTTGTCGTTTCATCATAAAAACTTTAAGATCTTGATTACAAATGATAACGAGATGATGAAATCAACAAGGAAAGACAAAACTAGAGCTCCCTCGTTAGGATATGTGCAGAAAACGAAGAACAAAAGCTTCCCCAATAAAGAATCAGCCTTTGTCGCCGCCCAATCGCCCTAGCATTTGCCCCTTGCAACATCGCCTTCAAAAGTTGCCAAAAGTCCTGTAAAACCTTCCCAAATTTTGCTAAAAACCTTAAGGACCTTCCAAAAGAGTTTCCCCAAAATCTAGCTCAAAAATGAGCTTGAAATTATAGCTGGCGGAAGAAGTTATGGCTGTGATAATTACCACAAGTGGGTTGTAATCTTGTCGGTGTGATTTTGTCAAAGTGTGCAAGAGAATTATGGCTAAGGTATAAATTACGGGTGGGCCATAATTACTCCTTTGCAAATTCCTTCAATTTTCAGGCTGAGAACTTCATGGTCATGATATCTGTCGTGACCCGACCATGATTTCTTTTGTGGCCCTCTAAAGATTATGGTCATGATGATTTTCACAAGCGAGCCATAATTTTCGTAAAGCTCCGATGTGTATGAAATTTTATAGGCACCATTTTCTTAATGTCAAAAATCCATTCATGTGCTCGGATCTTTTAAAATCTATCAAAAATTGATCATTTTTTCTAAAATGTGATAAAAATGAATAGAGGTGAAGATTCCGAATATATAAGAATTTAAGTCAAAATAAGTATAAATATAATAGAAAAAAGAGATATTTTATAATAAAAATATACTAAAAATACTATATAAAGCAAGACATTAGTGAACCAGGGTCTCCCTTATATTTGACTGGAGCGGGCTCCTCGTTGTACTTGTTGTTAGATCTTTGGCCACACCGAAAAGGATTGTGCGATGGCCAAAAATCCAAAGCCAACTTGATTCCTAAGAATAGTCCTTATAGTACTGATATACTGATAATAAGGATGTTTCTTATGATACTCAAGTTACTCAAATTTTAGATAAACAGCCTGTGCCACAACAATTAGGCCTCCTCACTGTACTTGTTGTAAGATCTTTGGCCATACCGAAAAGAATTGTGCGATGGCCAAAAATCCAAAGCCAACTTCGATTCCTAAGAATAGTCCTTATAGTACTGATATGGCTGATAATAAGGATGTTTCTTCTGATACTCAAGTTACTCAAGTTTTAGATAAACTGCCAGTGCCACAACAATTACAGCCATAACTCCCTCCTATATCTGACACTCAATCGTCGTTAATTCCTCAATTATTACATATCCAACATCATGTGTGGAGCAGCCTGCACAAAATATACTAATGGGGGCAATAGAGACCATGCAAAATGCTTAACCGGTTGTTAAACCCCGTAAAGTACCCAGTCCCAAGACGACAAGAAGCAATAAATGGGGTAAGAACATCATGGTTAAAGATGGTGATGATGTTGATACACAAGTTCTAATTCCTTTCAAGGACTCTTAAGAGCATTGGTCCATCATCATCTAAAGATCCTTGATGTTTTGCCTAGATCCAATCATATGCTGGAATATTAGGGGATTTGACTCTGTTAGTAAACATCATGCAATTCAAACACTAATAAGACAACATTCTTGTAAAATGCTTCGACTTCTTGAGACTTGAGTTAAGGAATCAAGGTGCCAATGTTTGATTCAAACACTATTTCCTGGTTAGGATTTTTTCTGTAATTATTGTGCAGTTCCAGGTGGTAGGATATGGTGGCTATGGGATCCAAATGTATTTAGGACTATAATTTAGATGATTCTGATTAGACAATCCATGGTTCAATTTGTAATTCAGAAGGAGTTTCTTTATTTTCTATTTCTATCATATGTGGCTTATATTCTGATTCAACTCATAGAATGATATGGAAGCCTCTTGTTCATCATGTTTCTGATGGGCCTACTTTGATCCTGAGTGATTTCAATACGGTCTTTCATCAGGATGAGAAAATAGATGGTTTGCCCCCAAACTTATTAGAGATCCAATATAACCTAGAGCTCAGCTCTAGGAATGCATGATATCAAATGGCATGGGGCCTACTGCACTTGGTCCAACTCACAACAAGGACTAAATCGCATTTGGTATAAATAGGATAGGGTTAAGGCTACAAAGGCATGGATTGACAAATTTCCAGAAGGAGAAGTTCTTTTCTCAGATCACGCACCTGCCTTAATACTTTTTGGCCTTAGAAATACAATCAAAGGGCCAAGATTTGGATTCTTTAACTATTGGACTTCATATGAAAGTATGTTTAAGGTGGTGGCAGATGCATGGAAATCTTGTTCTATACATGGCACCCCTATGTACATACTAACTCAGAAATTATTCCATGTTAAACCACTCACATAAGATATGAGAGAGTTGCTAAGCTTCAGTACTTCAGTAAGGAATTAGAAAAAACATAGATCGCAATCCAAAGAAATCCATTTAATCAACTAGCATACTTTTGTTTAGGGTCGTTCTATTCACGAAAATATCATGTTATGCTATGGAATCATATATAATTATCATCAATCGGATAAATCCCCAAACATGACTATAAGTATTGACCTTCAGAAAGCATATGATACAGTTAGATGGGAATTTGTTGCTAGCATTCTTCGATCCTATCAATTTCCCTCATGGATCATTCATAGGATCTTAGTATGTATCCAATCACCTACATTTACTTTGAATATTAATGGTCAGGATATTGGTTTTTTCAAGAGTACTCGGGTTTTAGGTGCCCTGTGGCTCCCTATATTTTTATATGGTAATGCAGTACCTAACCGATTTGTTGCATGAAGAATATTTGCTTGAAAATTTGCAGCTGCATCGGAAATGTAAACAGCCTATCATTACCAACCTATAATTTAGGGATGATGTGATTATCTTTTGTAAGGCAACTGAACAATCAACATTGGCTATTAAGCGGGTGCTTACTCAATTTTCACAAGCAACAGGGCTGAATATTAATAAGGAAAAGTCTAATATATTCTTCTCTTCATGTCATACAAGTATCAAACTAAAATCCTTAACATTCTTGAACTATCCGAGGCATCGTTACCTTTTTAGTACTTAGGCATCCCTGTAACTAGCAAGAAGCCTTCTTTTAGAGATTGCATGCCACTAATTGAGAAGATTCCTAGATGACTCTATAGTTGGAAAAGTAAAACACTCTCTTATGCTAGACGCATTGAGGTGATAAAATCAACTTGCTATGGAAATATAATGTATTGGTGTAGTGCATTCTTACTTCCTACAGGCATTGTCTCAAAACTTAATTCAATGCTTTCCAATTTCTTATGGGCTATATAATCCACACAAAGGAGTGCTGAAGGATTCTTGGAGTAAGGTGACAAGGTAAGTCAATTGTGATGGTTTGGGTTTACAAGATATAAAATCTCTTAACTCAGCATTCATCATGCGTCATGTATGGCATCTAGCCATCGAAAAAGCCTCTTTATGGGCTAAGTGGATTCATGGGAAGTACTTGAAAACATAATCAATTTGGACTGTTCGGATCCCCAAAAGTGCACTTGGTGCTTATGTAGTATGTTGACTCCGTGTTTGAAAATTTCGGTCCAAACTGAACCGAAATTTTCATTTTGTACCGTACGAGATTAGTTTCATTGTAGCATATGTCGGTACGCACGAAATCACTGTAGCACAGTGTCAGTATGCACTGTTCATATTGGTCCGGTAGCTAACCGGACCGAGCTGCCGAATTAGTTTTTAAAACCATGTATTGACTATTACAGGAGCTTGTTAACCATTAATCTCTTATCATATTGCTAATGGCAACTCTATTCAGCTTTGGCTGGACCCATGGTTTAATTCTCAAATCTTGAGGAACTTAGTAGATGATCTCATATTTGAATACCCACCTGAGAAGGATGCCTTTTTATTTCTTGGATTGTTAATAAGAAATGGGTTATTCCGACACCGAGGTCTTCAGGTCTAATGGATAGTATTCAATCTATATCCTCAATTCCCCTACTTCAATCTTTAGACGAGGATCAAATTTATTGGAACCCATCATTTTGTGGAAAATTCTCCATTAGCTCTACATATCAAGGCAATTTGTGTTGCTTCATGTCACTTGGTATTTGACAGTGTGATTTCCCGGACGAGTTCCAAGATTCTCCTTCATAACAAAGCTGCTCTGTCTTCAACATTTAAGTACATTAGACAGACCGCATAAATGGTGGATAGTATCTTCTCAAACCTATCCTTTATGCTATCTTCACAATGAAACAATGCATCATATTTTCTTTCAGTGTTCGACTACTGTTGGTTCCGTTAAATCTATCTGTAATATAACATGCGCTGATACCTAGACTGAAATTGGATTTTGTTAACTCTAGTTGGACTACCATACATTGCCAAATTCCCTCCTGACTTAAACGCAAAAAGCTGCAAATGACATATATTTGTATTATTTCAATAAATTGAGCAAGCAATTTGTATGGATTAGTGCATTGGAACAAAAAAGTAGCACATAATGTAACTAAGTTTCAGTGGTGCAAAGAAGTTCATGTTCAATGCATGTCATCCATTCATATATTGTTAAATTATAGATTTGCCTTATGAGATCATATGTATATGATTTAGTCCTTTCTTAACACCTTGAGTCTTTGGGTTGACTGGTCATAAAATCAAATGCATAACATGGGCTCTAAAGCCGGCAGTCATGAAGTTATTCTTCTGTTATGTAGTTATTCTTCAATTTTTCACACATAGTTATTCTAGGTCCACCTTTTTGAAGGGCTAATTAGCCTATAGCAAGGATTTAGAAATCGATCCATATCGAGTGGTACAGCTGATATGTACTAGTCGGAGTATAGATTAGTAAATAGATAAAGTGGAAACTGATACCGACTACCACAACTCTCGTCCCCTCTTTCGAGTGCCCACAAATGGATGAACTCCCAAGATAGCAATCTCAGCAAGTGCTAAGCTCTCCTTCCTAGTAGCATCAACAGCCCAACCAATATAAAAAAATAATTTTGAAATAAATATTAAACTTAAAATGTAAACAATGTAGGGAGCTAGTAAAGAATAAACTCTTAAGTCTAGGACCTCTAGCGTAGAAAGATAATGCACTAATGATCATAAAAGGGGGATGTTGTTTGGAAGTTATCAACAATGAAGGGAAGTTAGAAGAAAAAAAAAAGGAGAGAGATTGTGTCTTACAAATCAAACTGTAGAATTTGTCATTTTGTTTATCTTCTTAAAAGTCATTAAAACTAAAATTTATTGTGCTCAAGCTACTATCATCCTTTTTCTCTTATTCATTAGAAATTTTCATTAATTCAACTGAAACACATAAAAAAGAATTAGCTAAATTGATTTTTTGGGATGAACTAATTTTCTTAGCTGAAAATTCAAAATTTAAAAATTTTATGAATGAATATTTACACCCTAAGTTTAGAAAGTTAAGTATACAAATCAAGCAAATGGATGCTTTAAGTTTTTTTAGTATAACAATAATCTTTTACAAGGATATATATAGTATTCATTCTTATATTTAGTTTTGATAATGTACATGGATGAAAAGGATTGCAAATGGAGTGTATACTATCAATGTTAAAGAAGAAAACAAAAATCAATAGCATTGCCAAAGTACCACCTGCTTCATTCTATTTTGATTATCAGACCTTTTTTGCATCATCCTTGCAGCAAGCAAAAGACCTATCTACATAAGCACATAATGATGGAGGAAAGGTTCCCTAATGAAGCCATCAAAGGAACAAGCAAAAGATAGAAGAAAAAGTATAACTTCCAAATAATAGAACAAATTACATCAGCTGGACATGCCAGCATTTGATGATCATTATTAAGATTGTATCAAGAAATTGATAGATCAAAAACATAGAGAATGAGAGAGAGAGCGCTTCTGCATATGTAATGAACTTAAAGTGAGCATAGTTGTGCTAAATAAACCAGACTATGGGACACAAAGTATCTAATAACCTTGATCAACCGAGAAGAATCCTCAGTAGATGATGATCTATCATTAGGCTTTGGCATTGCGACACTTACATAAGCTGGTCTAGTTGCTGCACTGACAGCTGAGGCTTCTTTCTGGCTTTTAGAAGTGCTAAACCCTATATTTAAAGTAATCCTAGGACTTGTAGGAATCTGCATTTTACGTGGCTAGCGTGGCTCAGTCAATGGAGCTGTTTGTTGTGGTGGCTGAAAAATCTGGGTGATGTGATTTGAAGTACAATGTTGCAAGTTGGGAGCTTGTGTGTAAGAATCTTTTGTTCATTATCATGGTTCTCAGTAGGAGTAGTTTGGTTCAAGGGGTTCTGGGCGTGTGGCAATTGGTTAATAGCAAGGGTCTGGATCCCTAGTGGTTCGATCTAAAGATTATACTCCCCCGATGGTTCAGATAAGGTTCGATCTAAGGATTGTTGAGATTTGAGGTTATCGACTCTTGGGTCATAGTTGAATGAGTAAGTGCGAGATGGTCGTCCGGGATAGGCTGAGGAGGCTGGGAATGTATTCCTGCCGGTTGCGTCTAGATCAGCGGTTCAGCTGCTTATCCCTTGCATGGGCGTGCTTAGGTGCGAGTCAAATGTTGACTCACTTCTAAAATTGTTAAAGTTTTATTAGCATAATTATGGCCGCGACATCTAGTGCAACAACTTTCTACCTTCTATTCAAATTATGAGGCATAGCAGCTTCTTTTTCCGAACATCAAGAATTCAAAATAAGAAATGATCTGAAAGAAAACTGATCCACTATTAAGTAGCAAGTTCAATAAACTAGATTTAAAGACATTTCAAATAGATAAAATGGTTTATCTCATACTCGATGCAATAGTAATGCACACAAATGATTCTTAAGTTCTAAGGACAACACACAACATTTGACTATGTATTTGAAAAGATTATCCCATGTTTAGAGCATAAAGAGAAGAAATCTTTCTTTTTAGACTTTATTCTTGTCTTTCTTGATGATTCAATTGAAAGAAAGTTTCAGAAATATTATTAAAAAAAGATTGAGACTTGGTGCTAATGTTAAAGCACATTCTTAATAGTGAATCTTAGTATGTATCCAATCATCCACATTTACCTTGAATATTAATGGTCAGGATATTGGTTATTTCAACGGAACTCGGGGTTTAGGTGCCCATGGCTCCCTATATTTTTATATGGTAATGCAGTATCTATCCGATTTGTTGCATGAGGAATATTTGCTTGAAAATTTGCAGCTGCACCGGAAATGTAAACAACATATCATTACCAATCTATAATTTAGGGATGATGTGATTATCTTTTGTAAGGCAACTAAACAATCAACATTGGCTATTAAGCGGGTCCTTACTCAATTTTCACAAGCGACGGGGCTGAATATTAATAAGGAAAAGTCTGAGATATTCTTCTCTTCATGTCATACAAGTATCAAACTAAAATCCTTAACATTCTTGAACTATTCAAGGCATCGTTACCTTTTTAGTACTTAGGCATCCATGTAACTAGCGAGAAGCCTTTTTTTAGAGATTGCATGCCACTAATAGAAAAGATTTCTAGATGTCTCTTTAGTTAGAAAAGTAAAACACTCTCTTATACTAGACACATTGAGTTGATAAAATCAATTTGCTATAGAAATATAATATATTGGTGCAATGCATTCTTACTTCCTATAGGCATTGTCTCAAAACTTAATGCTTTCCAATTTCTTATGGGCTATAAATCCACACAAAGGAGTGCCGAAGGTTTCTTGGAGTAAAGTGGCGAGGTAAGTCAATTGTGATGGTTTGGGTTTATAAGATATAAAATCTCTTAACTCAGCATTCATCATGCGTCATGTATGACATCTAGCTATCGAAAAAGCCTCTTTAAGTGGATTCATGGGAAGTGTGACGAACCTTGCCAGGAATTGCTCGTCACAGCAAATACTTGAAAACAGAATCAATTTGGACTATTCGGATCCCCAAAAGTGGTTTTGGTGCTTACATAGTATATTGACTATTAGAGGAGCATGTCAATCATTAATCTCTTATTATATTGCTAATGGCAACTCTATTAAATTTTGGCTGGACCTTGGTTTAATTCTCAAGTTTGGAGGAACTTAGGGCGTGTTTGGCCCCGCTTTGAAGCTGATTTTAATCAGCTTTTAAGCATAAAGCAGTTAGAAAAATTGTTTGGTAATGAAAAGTAGAAGCAGCAAAAAGTAGAAGTTATGAATACAATTTAATACTTTTACAGCTTCTGCTTCTCTAAAAAAGTAATTTATATAATTTTATTAAAAATTTTAGGTATTATTATTTTAAATAATTTAAAATTTTCACATTAAAAGAAAAGAAAATATTATATTATTTTAAATAATTTAAAATAATATATTTATTTTTTATTTTAAATTTTGACAGTAGTTAAAAAGTTATTAACCAAACATCTTATAAATTTTAACAGTGCAGCATAGTACAGTACAACACAGTTATAAAATTATTAATAGTGGGGCCAAACAGACCCTTAGTAGATGATCTCAGGTTTGAGCACTGTAACGTTTCAAAAAAATAAATAAATAAATAAATTATTACTGCAACTGAGGGGAAGAAACGACTGGCGTCATCCGATCTGGTTCCCCGGTTCCCCCATCTCGCTCCCACTCTTGCTGTCAGGCCCCGGTTCAACCGGTTCGGCCCAAGGCCCAATGGGCCACGCAGAAGCCGAAGCCACGCTGCAATTGTGAAATCGGGATCTAGAATTCGTGGTCAACGGGGGCAATTGACCTAGCCAAGCACGTGAGCCCGCCGAAGGAAGCGGACGCGATGAGAAGAGGACATGGCGGTGCGACGAGGTCGTCGTCCTCTCCGCACTGCTCGGACGCGGAGACACGGAGGTGGACGCCCTAATTTGGGCGCAGCGAGCGGCTGGAGCGGAAGAGTGGAGGCGGCGCTCTTCCCCTTTAAAGCTGCAGCGAAGGACAGCGAGCGGGGACTCGATCACGGGCGATCATCACCGAGCGGAGTAAAGGTCTTCACCAGCATCCAGCGATCCTTAAAGGGAGGATTTAGAGAGATTGTAACCGGCGATGGGGTCGTCGGCGAGGGAGGGACAGAGGGCGTCGGCGGTCGACGGTAAGGAGAGAGTTGTAGCTAATTTCTGGAAATAAAGGCTTCTTCTTCTCCTCTGTTCGCTTTCCTCTGTTCTCGGCGACAGGCGGCCACCGGACGTCGACGGAAGGTTGAAGGGAGGCCGGCGACTCTTCCTATCAGCACGTTCCAGCAACTCCGGCGAGTTCACGTGTGAGGACGACGCTTAGGCGCAGGCGGCATCGAGCGAAGGTTGAAGACGAAAAAGCAAGGCGAGTTTTCGAACGCGGGCGGTGTTTGAAACGAGGAGCGGATGACGTGGAGTCAGCGGACGGGCGTTGACTCGTTCGATTTCGAAATCAAAATCGGAACGGCTGACGCGAGGCGACATCAGCATACGAAAATCAATTTCACGCGCGCGGAGACGAATTGTCGAGTGACGTCATCAGTAAGATTAATTCGATTCGGCGGGTTAAAATCAAATTGAGGTATTTTTCTATTTAGGGTTTGATTTCGGATTTCCTAATTAGGGTTAGGGTTTTCCGTGCGAACTGTAAATTGGGGATAAAAATTGTTCGAGAAAGTTAGGGTTTCGAATTTTGGGTCGGAAACCCTAGAGAGCGTTGCGTTCCGGTATTCCGTCGGATAGTCCTGAGACAGCGGTTAAGCGTTGTTTCTAGGCAAATCCGACCGGGGCGTGACAACAGGTATCAGAGCACGAGGTTAACGTGTTACAACAAACACGGCTGCTTCACCCTCGAAGGTGAAGAAGGGCTTGAAGTTCCAGAAGATCACCCACACCACCAGAGGAGCGTCAGAGGACGCCTGGCCCAAAGGTAAAGTCAAGGAGACGGCTAAACTTGAGAAGATGGTGAACCAGGGAGAACGCATTGCTCAGATCGAGGAGGCACTCGATTTGGCGGGTGATAGAGAAACGACAATTATTCTTAGATGGAGTACTTTCGAAAGACCATCGAGGAACAGAAGTTGCAAATTGAGAATTTGCAACAAGCCCTAGAGAGTCTGCTCGACCTACCAGAGCAGATGATCAAGATGCGTGAGGAACAACAAGCAAAGATAGCACTCATGCAGTAGACTATCGATAGTCTGAACCATCTACCGGGGGAGATGGCGCGCATGAAGGAGGACCTGCAGGCTGAGATCTGGGTACTACACTTGGCTCTAATGTCAGTATCCCGAACTATAGCACCGGCGGAGCAGGAGGCTCCCAAGCCGAGGATGCGTGTGCCTGAACCAGCGACGTTGGGGGGGGGGGGGGGCTCGATCGTCCAAAGAGGTAGAAAATTTTATTTGGGATATGGAACAATTGTTTTCTGCTAACTATGTCCCAGAAGGAGATCGGGTGCAGGTGTGCATTGCATACCTCACCGGCGACGCAAAGCTTTGGTGGCAAACCAAAGTTAGCTCTACACCGGGGGCTACTAGCTGTTCCTGGGAGACTTTCTATGAGGAACTGCGGCTACAGTTTCTTCCCAGAAACTCGGCGGATCAGGCGCGTGGCAAACTAGATCGGCTGAGGCATACTAGCTCGATCCAGGAGTACGTTAGGGCATTCTCTGCCTTGATGTTGGAGCTTCTACGCATGGAGGAGGATGACAGGAGGTATTTCTTCCTCCGGAGCCTCCAGCCTTGGGCAGAGACGGAGGTCCGACGGCACACACCGATCGATTGGAGGGCGGCTGCGGCAGTGGCAGAGTCTTTGGTGGACAATCGGAAGTTCAAAACATCGCCACCAAAGAAGCAACGGTCATCACCGAAGCGCGGCTCTCAGCGCAGTTCCCCACACACACCGCCGGGAGCTAGGGTTCCAGAGAGGGGTAGGCCCTTTCACCGGCAGAACAGAGGTTCACCGAGACGGCGTGAGCAAAAGCCACAGGATTGTTTCGCTTGCGGGGGTCCTCACTGGATAAAGGACTGCCCCAACCGACATAAACTCAAGGCAATAATAGCGCGGGAACCAGATGAGGAAGTCAAACAACCGCGGATTGGATCACTGTAGGTAGTTCCACACTCTGCCACGGGAGAGCAGCAGTGTCGGATTGGTGCTTTGAGGATCGGAGCAATAGTTGCTCAAGATCCGCCCGAGAGAGACATCGAGGGCAATGTCCAAATTGGGCGGGGGAGAATTGTCAGGCCCCGGTTCAACCGGTCCGGCCCAAGGCCCAATAGGCCACGCAGAAGCCGAAGCCCACGCTGCAATTGTGAAATCGGGATCCAGAATTCGTGGTCAACGGGGGTAGTTGACCTAGCCAAGCACACGAGCCCGCCGAAGGAAGCGGACGCGGTGAGAAGAGGACATGGCGGTGCGACGAGGTCGTCGTCCTCTCCGCACTGCTCGGGCGTGGAGACACGGAGGTGGACGCCCTAATTTGGGAGCAGCGAGCGGCTGGAGCGGAAGAGTGAAGGCGGCGCTCTTCCCCTTTAAAGCTGCAGCGAAGGACAGCGAGCAGGGACTCGATCACGGGCGATCATCACCGAGCGGAGTAAACGTCTTCACCAGCATCCAGCGATCCTTTAAGGGAGGATTTAGAGAGATTGTAACCGGTGATGGGGTCGCCGGCGAGGGAGGGACAGAGGGCGTCGGCGGTCGACGGTAGGGAGAGAGTTGAAGCTAATTTCTGGAAATAAAGGCTTCTTCTTCTCCTCTGTTCTGGTATCTTGGGCGGTGTGTTCTCGGCGATAGGCGGCTGCCGGACGTTGCCGGAAGGTTGAAGGGAGGCTGGCGACTCTTCCTATCAGCACGTTCCAGCAACTCCGGCGAGTTCACGCATGAGGACGACGCTCAGGCGCAGGGGGCGTCGAGCGAAGGTTGAAGACGAAAACGCGAGGCGAGTTTTCGAACGCGGGCGGCATTCGAAACGAGGAGCGGGTGACATGGAGTCAGCGGACGGGCGTTGACTCATTCGATTTCGAAATCGAAATCGAAATCGGAACGGCTGACGCGAGGCGATGTCAGCATACGAAAATCAATTTCACGTGCGCGGAGACGAATTGGCGAGTGACATCATCAGTAAGATTAATTCGATTCGGCAGCTGATTTTGACCGGGTCAAAATCAGATTGAGGTATTTTTCTATTTAGGGTTTGATTTCGGATTTCCTAATTAGGGTTAGGGTTTTCTGTACGAACTGTAAATTGTGGATAAAAATTGTTCGAAAAAGTTAGGGTTTTGAATTTTGGGTCGGAAACCCTAGAGAGCGTTGTATTCCGGTATTCCACCGGATAGTCCTAAGATAGCGGTTAAGCGCTGTTTCTAGGCAAATCTGACCGGGGCGTGACACTTGCCGTGAACCCGACCCATCTCCCCTTTCATTCTCTTTAAATCTCCCCCTTCTTTCTCTCTCTATCTTCACCACGCGGAGCTTCCTCCTCCCGCGCACATCTTTCCTTCTCAGCCTCCCCTCCTATCTCTCCGACTGCTGCTCCGGCGATCAGATCCGGCGAGCTCCTTCTTCTTTTCTCCTGCGAACGTGAACGGCGACGAGAGACGTGAGTGCGAGCCTTGATCCGACGTGAGCATCGTCTCCGACGACTCCGGCGGGTGCACCCACCTGAGAAGGATGCCTTGTTGAATTCTTTGATTGTTAATAAGAAATGGGTTATTCCGACACCAAGATCTTCAGGTTTAATGGATATTATTCGATCTATATCCTCAGTTCCCCTACTTCAATCTTTAGATGATGATGAATCTTTAGATGATAATGAATCTTTAGATGATGATCAATCTTTAGATATATGACATAAGGCAGGGAGGAAGGATACTGCGGCGAGCACTAATGGAGGAAGGAGAAGCGGAAGAAGAAGACGTGAGTGGAGCGCTCCGCCTGCGGAGGAAGGAGAAGCAGAGAAGAACATGCTTCAAGCAGAGGATGGAGAAGTAGAGAAGAACACGCTATGGGCGGAGGAGAAAGGAACGAGTCAGGATTGCAATCGGAGGAAGGAGAAGCAGAGTAAGAACACGCGGGGCTGCTGGTGGTGGGAGGAGAAAGGAACGAGTCGGGCAAATGTGTCAGTGGAGCCGGACACAGCAGAAGCGACATGTTTTTAATTTTTTTTAAATATGGAACTAAAGAGTCATTGAAGAGTCTCAGCGTGTGGTATGGAATAGTTGAAGAGTCACGTAAGTAAAACATTGGAAAAAAAAGAACAGTGCGTTCTTTGTGGTGAGTAGTATTGTTTACTTCACTTGAGTCCTCATCTTTTTTACTAAGCCTTGATCTCCTAGAAATTATTGCCAGCATCTTATTGTTGGGAATGGAAGGGTCTTTGAGGATGAAAATGATAATGCCCTTAATTGAGACAATGTTTATAGGAGAGTTGGAGAACCTAGAACTTATAGGCAAAGATTTAAAAAAAGACAGGACCCCTTAGTGTTGTTGGTGATGCATCTAAAACAAATAAAGATTTAATAAGTGCAATTTCTTCATCCAATAAAGGAAAAGAGATTGTAGTTAAGATAGAAGATTATGCATCTTTTGAAGAATTAGAATGTATTGATTATGAGGATTCATAAGAAGAAGTTGAAGAATATGTCTTACTATCTTAAAATGAGAATAATGATTATGGTGGAGAAGAGGCAAATGAGCATGAATAGTTTATTTATCTTTGTTTAGTGTTTTTAATATTTTGTATTGAATTTTATTTTTATTTAGTGTTCTAGTTTGAAAATTTAAATCTATGACTTGTGTTGAATATGGAGTAAGTAATATGTTACCTTTCTTGATGCTAATTTATTTTAATTTTTATATAGCTTGTTTTAATTTTTATATGGCTTATTTTTTATATGTATATAATATATACTTCAACCGCCGGATTTTTTGGTTTTCCGCTATTTTCTATGTTTTGCTATTGATAACATTGTGGTTAGCATGGTAATGGAGGGCTTGGCATGGTACAATGAGTAATGTGTTAACAGGAGTTATTGGCAGAAGTAATTGGGAGTGAAAATTTGATTTTTTTATATATATATGGACTTCCATATAGATACAAATAGCACTAGTTACTTGCTAGCTCGTTAAATAACATTTTCTAGATTTAGTATTTGACTGGCTAGCATTTGGATTTCACTTTTGTGCAGTGATAAGCAGAGTTTCATTTCTGACTCTACATTGCGGACACCGAAACGGAGCCCTAGGAAGCGAAAAAGTCGATGGGAACCAATTGCAGATGAAGCATTGGGTGAGAAGCCTACAACTGCTGATATTCATATGCCAAAAAATTTCAGTTGGGGACAAGTTGAAGCAGCTAAAAAAGCGATAATTTCCTTTTCTTAATTGCTAGACTTAATTGAACTTCAATGGTGAAGCTGCTTCTGCTTCATCTAGCTACTATGTTATCGCCTTTGTGTTAAAAAGGCTCTGAAAGATATTCCAAGGCATACACGTCAGCCCCTCAGCAGTACTTAAATTTGGTAGCAATATAAATGTTAATGCCCAAGGCTATCTAAAACGATCCCGCTTTTGACATTTTAGCACCACTATGTATTGTTTATACATGATTGGTTGATAGATTTGCTGACCAATAGCTGCCTATGTAAATTTCATAATCTCTTTTCCTTAGGTTGAGATTGAATTTTGAGAGGATTTTTCATGTAAAAAATTTGTAAACTCTATATGAAAAAGACTAATATTATTATAACTTTCTTAAATGATTTTGCTGGTTTGTTGGACTCTAATTCTTGGGTGCGTGCTCTCTCTCTCTCCAAATTTTTGTTGTCGACATTTTGTTGGTTCTAGTAGTATTTTCCTCTTTTATTTTGTTGATCTGTAAATTTTTTTTATTTGTTAAAATTATTATAGGTTGAGAATAAAAGCTCTGAAAGCAAGTTGGCAAACGGCTGGGGTGGTCTTAAGTTTGTCCCCTCTCAACAGCAATCTATTGCACATAAATTTAGCCAAAGGCTAAAGAAGCCAGGCATTTCTGACACTTTGGTTGCAACAGAGAACACCGACCATTCTAGTGATAGTGACAAAGAGCAAAATCTGACAAAATATCATGCCAGTGCTCTTGCATTAGCTGATTCACCTGAGGAAAAGAGAAGGCGGGACAATCGGTCTAAGCGTTTTGAGAAGGGACAAGGAAATCAAACGGATGCTACAAATTTTAGGCCTAAAATTGCTAGTGGTGGTGGTATACACACAAGAACAGCTAGCGCTTTGCAGAATGCAAAAAATTTTGAAGATAGTTTCAACAAGGCTGTTGAAGATATTGATTGGGATTCTCCCACAGTCAAAGGGACTTGCCAAGAAATTGAGAAACAATATCTTTGCCTTACATCTGCACCTGATCCTTCCACTGTAATAATGATTCACACCTTTTTTTTTGTATATTTTGTATATGCATGATTTGTAGTTACTTTTCTTAATGTCATCGGAGTAGTTTTCAATTTTATACTTATTTTTATTGTAGTCGCATATCTTTTCTAGGTACGGCCAGAAGATGTCTTGGAAAAAGTTTTATTTATGGTCCAAACTTCTCCAAAAAATTATCTTTACAAGTGTGATCAACTAAAATCTATTCGCCAAGATCTTACTGTGCAAAGAATTCAGAATGCACTTACTGTAAAGGTTTTCTTTGACTGCCTTCTTTCTTTTTTTAGTTGGCATCTTGTATTATTCTTTATGCTTAACTGTTATATATGTTATTACCCAAAAGACACAGGCTTAATCTTCTGTCATTATTTTCAATTATAGGTGTATGAGACTCATGCAAGATTGTCTCTAGAAGCAGGTGATTTGCCTGAGTATAATCAGGTTGCTTCTTACTTTTGGAGTTTTATTCTAAAAATATCAAATTTATTCTGTTTCTTTCCTTTTCTTGTGTCTCCTTGATTATTTTGTTATATTTATTTGAGATTTCAATAACATTGGTTTGTGCATTTGGAATGTTGGAAGATATTGCTTCACATCATTTAGTTCCAATTTTCACTGATACAACTTTAGTCTATCCTCTAGCTGTTTTTGTCATATAACTATTATGATCAAGCTAATTTAATACGTTCCACATTTTAATTGTATGTGATATTCTCTGAAAACTGTTGTGTTCCCCATCACAATTTTGCAATATTACTTCACTAGCACTATCTTCTAGTTTTATGCAAAAATATATGCAGTCCGTGTTTCTAAATTAGTTTGAGGTTTTTATTGATACCTGCTTTGCTTGTTTTGTTTCACATATGACTTTGTGCTGTATTATTTAAGGTTTTATGCACTTTGATTGTTAAAATATAAAAAGAAAACGCAGATTCATGTGGATTTCGAAAGCTGAAACTATAAACAACTGAGTGGTTAAATTTAATCTTTATGTTACACAATTATGATCGACATATCCTACATGTGCCCAACATACAGTGCCAGTCTCAGCTGAAGAGACTTTATTCTAAAGGCATTGAGGGATGTTATATGGAGTTTTCTGCTTACAATTTACTTTCTATCATCTTGCACTCTAATAACAAAAGAGATCTTTTATCATCCATGGCAAGGTATTATACTTTCTTTTTTGATTTTCCATTATTTTTCTATTTTTCTGTGATTCAGATGCATCACTGTTTGGTATTAATGCATTTGCTTTTATAGTTTGCCATACGTTATTACTCCTTTTTTTTCTAATTTTTTTAGCTTGCCGCATGAATTTATGCTTCAGAAATTATTGAAACTCCTTCTCTGAAAAGCCTGGAACCCTTATCAGTTATCAATCATACTTCTTTTATGTGTCTATATGGAAACTTACCCTAATGTAGGAGATTTAAGTCCATATGGTGTTCTAAGTGAAGTATCAATGTGGCAACCATGCCATACTGATTATAGTAGCTAACTCTAGGCCGTAAGGTTCCATCATTTGTTTAAGATCACTATATCTGGATGCTATGTTATCATTTTTATTTTTATTTTTTTATAGAAGTCATTACATAATTAAGTATAAGATCATTACACATGGAAAAGAATTATCAATACCATACATTTAAATGTGAATTTGAACAAAAAATCAACTACAAACGAGTAGGTCATATGCATAAAAAGAATATCAATATCACCACCAACTATCATCAATTGTAAAATGCAATTCATAAATTAAATAAAAAAATAACCACCACAATTTACTGAATGTAATTATAGTTGAAATGAGTTTAATAATCTTCATCCTAAAAAATGACATTAATTATAATGCAGATTCTCACAAATTTTAAAACACTAACATGTTTCTATCTCAATGACTAAAATAGGAAACTTTGCATCAGGATAAGTAGAACTGTGCCCATTATCAATTTCCACCGTATTCTATTTAATACTTAATAGCAACATTTGGTGCCTGAATAGCATAATGCCTGAAATTTCTTGCTCGCCTCACTTGTCACCTAAGAACATATCTTTGTGCCTAATGATAACCCTTATTGAAGCTTTTAGCTCAATCCTTCATGGAGTAAAGTGTTCTCTGCCTTGGCTTTTATGTCCTAATAAACAAGCTTGAATAGTTTGAACTAGCTTGTTAATAATCATAAATAATCTCATTTGACTTTCTTTTGTTAGCTCACCAATGAAGTGGTTTATATAAGCTGCTTTTGAATTTTGGCTCATTTGTTGCCTTTTTCTATCCAACTCTGCTGTAAGTAATAGTGGTGGCATTGATCATTTTATATGCAAAGATGGATTGTAATATATCAAAATTGATTGTGATCTTTGTGAATATTCATGAAATCTTATCTCTGATATTGTTTGAGTGATTATAGTTTGTATTTTCTTACTCTGGGTTATGGTTTGTTATCTATTGTTTGATACTTTGATGAAACTGCCATCGACTTTGGATATATGTTGACTTCAATAGTGCAATGGATTTATGGATCATGATCCTATAATATTGAATGTGGTAGATTGATAGAGTATAGATTGAAATAGCAAGCTCAAACATTAGTCAGTTTCTTCATCGATTCAAGTCCAAGTTGAGGAAGCTTTTTGACTTGAGCTTGATTTTGGTAAATAAGATGACATCAGTTCCATTCTTTGTTTTTTAATTGAACTTAAACTTGATTCCCAGCTCAAGCATAATTTTAGAACTGAGCCTGAGGAAGACAAATGCCTTCATTGAAGCTCAACTGAACTTGTTTTGTAGTTGTGGAGTTCCTCTCAGGTTTTTTTCCCCATAACAATGTGCCACCCTACAAAGTTGAGGAGGAGAATAGAGAAAAGGTGAAGAAGAAGAGGTAGATCTAGGATAAAATAAAGATAGCAAGAGGTACCAAGTAATAATAATCAATAATTTATTAATAAAAACTGTTATTACTACAAGCGGTGAGCTTTCTTCCTCTCCTCAAACTAATGCAAACTGGGTGCACCATATGGTATGGACTAGTTTTTCTTACACGGGGTAGAGGTACCAAGTAATAATAATCAATAATTTATTAGTTAAAAGTTGTTATTATGATAGACTTTTAGACATAATCCTTGACAAATATAGCCACAAATATCATCAACATTTGTTCTAAAGCCACTTACTATTATATCACTTAATAATATCCATAACAAATAATTACTATCTTTACTAATTATTAATAATATAATTAATAACTGTCACCACATCACAAAGGCTTCTTCCTTGAACTATATGTTCATTTTCCTGTTAACAATATACATACACATCACAGAGTTTTCCTTGTACATGTACATGTGTGTATTTTTCAGTTGTCTTTGGTTATGAAGGTAAGTAACTTTTGTTCCTACAACCAATCTATTTCCTTGAAATTGTGTTCTAGTTAACCCAACCTGTGAGTCACTCTAATTTAAAGATTTGTGATCTTTTTTCTACTCATAATTTCTTAGTTTGTAGTCGCGTGTTTATGTCTCCTGGTTTACCCATTAGATGTGTGCTTTGAGAGAAACATTAGTAATTCCAAACAC
Source organism: Costus lasius (assembly GCA_027563935.2). Taxonomy (NCBI): domain Eukaryota; kingdom Viridiplantae; phylum Streptophyta; class Magnoliopsida; order Zingiberales; family Costaceae; genus Costus; species Costus lasius. The sequence continues at coordinate 8,411,314 of CM050452.1, forward strand.
TATCAAATACCTTCATCATGCCATTGATATCATCTCTTTTTATTTAGAATGGTACTGTGGGTGTCATATTTTTACAACCTTCATTATATTTTCATTCCCATTTTTTTGGCCATGGTGTCAGCTATTGAAGCAAAACGTGATGAAGCCGTTAAGCATGCACTTGCTGTTCACTCTGCTGTATCATCTGGGAATTATAACTTATTCTTTAGATTGTACAAGTCAGCGCCCAACTTGAACAGTTATTTTATGGGTATGTCCTCTCTAGCTCTACTTGTCTTTTAATATTTTATACTAGCAATGATTAATACAATTTAGTGGATATAGATCTCTACGCAGAGAAGATGAGATTTGAGGCTTTAAAATGCATGTGTAAAGCATGCCGTCCTGTTGTCCCGATTGCATATATAACTCGTCTTGGGTTTCTCAAAGTCTATACAGGAAAACATTTTGGAAATGAATGTACCCGGATTTGAAGAATGTGAGGAATGGTTAAGCGCTCATGGTGCAGTCCTCTGTGTTGACAACACTGGAGAGCTACAGCTGGACACAAAGGTACTTTACGGCTCCTCCTCGCATTATTTTTTGAAATGGTTAAACATGGTTTATGGAAGCCATCTAGGGGAAGAGAGGTGATTGGATTTGATTACGCACATTGCAGGGAATTTTTATCATATATTGTTCAATGTAATGATGTCTTACTTATAACTTGGGTCTTATTGATATATTGTTCAATGTAATGGTGTTTTCACTCGTTACTAGGTTGTCATGTTACCTCCAATAATCAACCCAGTGTTTTTTTAGTAAATACTCTTTAAAGATAGGAAATCGTATGTTCTGTTCTGCTAGCCCATTTACCCTGAAAACTTTTCTTATTTTATTATAACATTCTATTTAAATACTTTTGTCTGGCTTGGCCCCGTCTTGTGAGACGGGGATGATAGTGATTAAAGAGCTTTATTTTAATATTGTTCTACTACAGGTTTCGTCATTCACTGTATACATGCCAGAACAAGAGGATGCTGTTGCTCATGGAGATGCAAACGTTGCAGTCGATGATTTTCTTACATGGGCAGCATAATTATGGCGTCTTTTCTGTATTTCTCTTGCGACAATGGGATGGAAGGCACTTACGATTCAGAATGCTCTACTTTAGGGAGCTACTGAGTGCGTACTAAGTCGTCTAAGCAGATAACGAAGCTGAACAGGAATCATCTCTATCACAATGTTTGCTGTTTTAAAGTGCAACGTAGGTGATTACTGATTGGATGGTCAACACGATTTTTCAGATTCCATTGGCAGCATAAAGCAATAAACTTCGATATTTGGTGGATTAAGGATGGCTCGTCTATGATATATATGACATAATAATGGCTTGTGTTGTTTTTTTTTCAGATTTTAAACATCATATCGATGCCATCAACCTTCAGTTCTGGTACACGAAGATTGAGGTCAATTTAATTTGGCCTTTTCGGCTAATAAAAGATAATTTGGCTATTCTTCTGCCACGTATCTGTAATAGTAATGCGGCGACTCTCCATGGAATTGACATTGGAGAGTAAGATTCATGATCAAAATTTAATCGGTTTACTGGAACTCTGAGATATTTCAACTCCTTGGCATTCCAAAAATAAGCTGAATTTGTTTAATTTACTTCCAATTAATTTGGCCTGGATAATATTGTTAATCAAATTTCAGGATAATTTGATTCTGATGTGTCTTCAGCATGTTTTATTGGCGAAATCAACAAATGGTGGATCTGTGATTTATGCTTACTGTAGGCTACTACTTCGGTGCTATATGATAATTCTTCTGGTGGCTAAATTTATATTTAAACATGTTTATAGTTTTTCTTAGAATTAAGCACCTTTGCTTACAATAGTATCGAATGACAAACTGTAAAAGCAAAATGCATTAATACCAAAGAGTGATGCATCTGAATCATAGAAAAATAGAATAATAATGGAAAATGTAAAAACATTTGTCAAATACCATGTGACAATAGATCTCTTCTCTAGACTGCTGCAATAACAAGTAAAGGAGCGTCTACTTCGGTCTCCTAACTCCTTTCTTCTCGACGGAAGAAGACGAAAAGATTGCTCACAATCTTGTTTTTGAGCAAATCTTTGTGAGAAACTTGTGACCACTCACTGGTAGCTGGTGATGGACTTTTGCCGTGCCACCACAAGGTCACGGAGGCAAGATTGTGAGCAAACAGGGCAGCGGTGGCATCTTCTCAGAGTTCCAGTAAACCGATTAAATTTTGATCATCTCTCCAATGTCAATTCCATGGAGAGTCGCCGCATTACTATTACAGATACGTGGCAGAAGAATAGCCAAATTATCTTTTATTAGCCGAAAAGGCCAAATTAAATTGACCTCAATCTTCGTGTACCAGAACTGAAGGTTGATGGCATCGATATGATGTTTACAATCTGAAAAAAAAACCAACATAAGCCATTATTATGTCATATATATCATAGACGAGCCATCCTTAATCCACCCAATATCGGATCCGAGTTTATTGCTTTATGCTGCCAATGGAATCTGAAAAATCGTGTTGAACGATCCATCCAATCAGTCCTCACCTACGTTGCCACTTTAAAACAGCAAACATTGTGCTCGATATGATTCCTGTTCAGCTTCGTTATCTGCTTAGACCACCTAGTACGCACTCAGTAGCTCCCTAAAGTAGAGCATTCTGAATCGTAAGTGCCTTCCATCCCATTGTCGCAAGAGAAATATAGAAAAGACGCCATAATTATGCTGCCCTTGTAAGAAAATCATCGACTGCAAGGTTTGCATCTCCATGAGCAACAGCATCCTCTTGTTCTGGCATGTATACAGTGGATGACGAAACCTGTAGTAGAACAATATTAAAATAAAGCTCTTTAATCACTATCATCCCTGTCTCACAAGACGGGGCCAGCCAGACAAAATTTTTAAATAGAATGCTATAATAAAATAAGAAAAGTTTTCAGGGTAAATGGGCTAGCAGAACATAACATACGATTTCCTATCTTTAAGAGTATTTGCTAAAAAAACTGGGTTAATTATGGGAGGTAACATGACAACCTAGTAACGAGTAAAAACACCATTACATTGAGCAATATACCAATGACCCAAGTTATAAGAAATGGGGATGATAAAACACCATTACATTGAACAATATATGATAAAAATTCCCTGCAATATGTGTAATCAAAGCCAGTCACCTCTCTTCTCCTAAATGGCTTCCAGAAATCATGTTTAACCATTTCAAAAAATAATGCGAGGAGCTGTAAAGTACCTTTGTGTCCAGCCGTAGCTCTCCAGTGTTGTCAACACAGAGGACTGCACCATGAGCCCTTAACCACTCCTCACATTCTTCAAATCTAGGTATGTTCATTTCCAAAATGTCTTCCTGTATTGACTTTGAGAAACCCAAGACCCGAGTTATATATGCAACCGGGACAACAGGACGGCATGCTTTGCACATGCATTTTAAAGCCTCAAATCTCATCTTCTCTGCATAGAGATGTATATCCACTAAATTGTATTAATTCATTGCTAGTATATAATATTAAAAGACAAGTAGAGTTAGAGAGGACGTACCCATAAAATAACTGTTCAGGTTGGGCGCTGACTTGTACCATCTAAAGAATAAGATATAATTCCCAGATGATACAGCAGAGTGAACAGCAAGTGCATGCTTAACGGCTTCATCACATTTTGCTTCAACAGTTAACCTGACACCGCGGCGAAAAAAATGGGAATGAAAATATAATGAAGGTTGTAAAATTGTGACACCCACATCACCATTTTCAATAAAAGGAGATAATATCAATGCCATGATGAAGGTGTTTGACAGTGTCCGGAATTACTACTGTTTCTCTCAAAGCACACATATGATGGGTAAACCAGGAGACATAAAAACCTGACGACAAACCAAGAAATTATGAGTAGAAAAAAGATCGCAAATCTTTATATTAGAGTGACTCGCAGGTTGGGTTAACTAGAACACAATTTCAAGGAAATAGATTGGTTGTAGGAACAAAGTTACTTACCTTCATAACTAAGGACAACTGAAAAATACACACATGTTCATGTACATACACATAAAAGGAAAACTCTGTGATGTGTATGTAAATTGTTAATAGGAAAACGAACATATAGTTCAAGGAAGAAACCTTGGTGATGTGGTGACAGTTATTAATTATATTATTAATAATTAGTAAAGAAAGTAATTATTTGTTATGGATATTATTAAGTCATGTAATAGTAAGTGACTTTAGAACAAATGTTGGTGATATTTGTGGCTATATTTGTTAAGGATTATGTCTAAAAGCCTATCATAATAACAACTTTTGACTAATAAATTATTGATTATTATTACTTGGTACCTCTACCCATGTTTGAAAAACAAGTCCATACCAAATGGTGCACCCAGTTTGTATTAGTTTGAGCAGAGGACGAAAGCTCACCGCTCGTCGTACTAACAGTTTTTTATTAATAAATTATTGATTATTATTACTTGGTACCTCTTGCTATCTTTATTTTATCCTAGATCTACCTCTTCTTCCTCACCTTTTCTCTATTCTCCTCCTCAACTTTGTAGGGTGGCACATTGTTATGGGGAAAAAAACCTGAGAAGAAGAACTCCACAACTACAAAACAAGTTCAGTTGAGCTTCAATGAAGGCATTTGTCTTTCTCACGCTCAGTTCTAAAATTATGCTTGAGCTGGGAATCAAGTTTAAGTTCAATTAAAAAACAAAGAATGGAACTGATGTCATCTTATTTACCAAAATCAAGCTCAAGTCAAAAAGCTTCCTCAACTTGGACTTGAATCGATGAAGAAATTGACTAATGTTTGAGCTTGCTATTTCAATCTATAGTCTATCAATCTACCACATTCAATATTATAGGATCATGATCCATAAATCCATTGAACTATTGAAGTCAACATATATCCAAAGTCGATGGCAGTTTCATCAAAGTATCAAACAATAGATAACAAACCATAACCCAGAGTAAGAAAATACAAACTATAATCACTCAAACAATATCAGAGATAAGATTTCATGAATATTCACAAAGATCACAATCAATTTTGATATATTACAATCCATCTTTGCATATAAAATGATCAATGCCACCACTATTACTTACAGCAGAGTTGGATAGAAAAAGGCAACAAATGAGCCAAAATTCAAAAGCAGATTATATAAACCACTTCATTGGTGAGCTAACAAAAGAAAGTCAAATGAGATTATTTATGATTATTAACAAGCTAGTTCAAACTATTCAAGCTTGTTTATTAGGACATAAAAGCCAAGGCAGAGAACACTTTGCTCCATGAAGGATTGAGCTAAAAGCTTCAATAAGTGTTATCATTAGGCACAAAGATATGTTCTTAGGTGACAAGTGAGGCGAGCAAGAAATTTCAGGCATTATGCTATTCAGGCACCAAATGTTGCTATTAAGTATTAAATAGAATACGGTGGAAATTGATAATGGGCACAGTTCTACTTATCCTGATGCAAAGTTTCCTATTTTAGTCATTGAGATAGAAACATGTTAGTGTTTTAAAATTTGTGAGAATTTGCATTATAATTAATGTCATTTTTTGGGATGAAGATTATTAAACTCATTTCAACTATAATTACATTCAGTAAATTGTGGTAGTTATTTTTTTATTTAATTTATGAATCGCATTTTACAATTGATGATAGTTGGTGGTGATATTGATATTCTTTTTATGCATATGACCTACTCGTTTGTAGTTGATTTTTTGTTCAAATTCACATTTAAATGTATGGTATTGATAATTCTTTTCCATGTGTAATGATCTTATACTTAATTATGTAATGACTTCTATAAAAAAAAAAAAAATGATAACATAGCTTCCAGATATAGTGATCTTAAACAAATGATGGAACCTTACGGCCTAGAGTTAGCTACTATAATCAGTATGGCTTGGTTGCCACATTGATACTTCACTTAGAACACCATATGGACTTAAATCTCCTACATTAGTGTAAGTTTCCATATAGACACATAAAAGAAGTATGATTGATAACTGATAAGGGTTCCAGGCTTTTCAGAGAAGGAGTTTCAATAATTTCTGAAGCATAAATTCATGCGGCAAGCTAAAAAAATTAGAAAAAAAGGAGTAATAACGTATGGCAAACTATAAAAGCAAATGCATTAATACCAAACAGTGATGCATCTGAATCACAGAAAAATAGAAAAATAATGGAAAATCAAAAAAGAAAGTCTAATACCTTGCCATGGATGATAAAAGATCTCTTTTGTTATTAGAGTGCAAGATGATAGAAAGTAAATTGTAAGCAGAAAACTCCATATAACATCCCTCAATGCCTTCAGAATAAAGTCTCTTCAGCTGAGACTGGCACTGTATGTTGGGCACATGTAGGATATGTCGATCATAATTGTTTAACATAAAGATTAAATTTAACCACTCAGTTGTTTATAGTTTCAGCATTCGAAATCCACATGAATATGCGTTTTCCTTTTATATTTTAACAATCAAAGTGCATAAAACCTTAAATAATACAGCACAAAGTCATATGTGAAACAAAACAAGCAAAGCAGGTATCAATAAAAACCTCAAACTAATTTAGAAACACAGACTGCATATATTTTTGCATAAAACTAGAAGATAGTACTAGTGAAGTAATATTGCAAAATTGTGATGGGGAACACAACAGTTTTCAGAGAATATCACACACAATTAAAATGTGGAACGTATCAAAAAAGAAAGAAGGCAGTCAAAGAAAACCTTTACAGTAAGTGCATTCTGAATTCTTTGCACAGTAAGATCTTGGCGAATAGATTTTAGTTGATCACACTTGTAAAGATAATTTTTTGGAGAAGTTTGGACCATAAATAAAGCTTTTTCCAAGACATCTTCTGGCCGTACCTAGAAAAGATATGCGACTACAATAAAAATAAGTATAAAATTGAAAACTACTCCGATGACATTAAGAAAAGTAACTACAAATCATGCATATACAAAATATACAAAAAAAAAGGTGCGAATCATTATTACAGTGGAAGGATCAGGTGCAGATGTAAGGCGAAGATATTGTTTCTCAATTTCTTGGCAAGTCCCTTTGACTGTGAGAGAATCCCAATCAATATCTTCAACAGCCTTGTTGAAACCATCTTCAAAATTTTTTGCATTCTGCAAAGCGCTAGCTCTTCTTGTGTGTATACCACCACCACTAGCAATTTTAGGCCTAAAATTTGTAGCATCCGTTTGATTTCCTTGTCCCTTCTCAAAACGCTTAGACCGATTGTCCCGCCTTCTCTTTTCCTCAGGTGAATCAGCTAATGCAAGAGCACTGGCATGATATTTTGTCAGATTTTGCTCCTTGTCACTATCACTAGAATGGTCGGTGTTCTCTGTTGCAACCAAAGTGTCAGAAATGTGTGGCTTCTTTAGCCTTTGGCTAAATTTATGTGCAATAGATTGCTGTTGAGAGGGGACAAACTTAAGACCACCCCAGCCGTTTGCCAACTTGTTTTCAGAGCTTTTATTCTCAACCTATAATAATTTTAACAAATAAAAAAATTTATAGATCAACAAAATAAAAAAGGTAAATACTACTAAAACCAACAAAATGTCGACAACAAAAATTTGGAGAGAGAGAGAGAGAGAGAGCATGCACCCAAGAATTAGAGTCCAATAAACCAGCAAAATCATTTAAGAAAGTTGTAATAATATTAGTCTTTTTCATATAGAGTTTACAAATTTTTTACATGTAAAATCCTCTCAAAATTCAATCTCAACCTAAGGAAAAGGGATTATGAAATTTACGTAGGCAGCTATTGGTCAGCAAATCTATCAACCAATTATGTATAAACAATACATAGTGGTGCTAAAATGTCAAAAGCGGGATCGTTTTAGATAGCCTTGGACATTAACATTTATATTGCTACCAAATTTAAGTACTGCTGAGTGGCTGACGTGTATGCCTTGGAATATCTTTCAGAGCCTTTTTAACACAAAGGTGATAACATAGTAGCTACATGAAGCAGAAGCTGCTTCACCATTGAAGTTCAATTAAGTCTAGCAATTAAGAAAAAGAAATTACCGCTTTTTTAGCTGCTTCAACTTGCCCCCAACTGACATTTTTTGGCATATGAATATCAGCAGTTGTAGGCTTCTCACCCAATGCTTCATCTGCAATTGGTTCCCATCGACTTTTTCGCTTACTAGGGCTCTGTTTCGGTGAGTCAGAAATGAAACTCTGCTTATCACTGCACAAAAGTGAAATCCAAATGCTAGCCAGTCAAATACTAAATCTAGAAAATGTTATTTAACGAGCTAGCAAAGTAAGTAGTGCTATTTGTATCTATATGGAAGCCCATATATATATATAAAAAATCAAATTTCCACTCCCAATTACTTTTGCCAATAACTCCTGTTAACACATCACTCACTGTACCATGCCAAGCCCTCCATTACCATGCTTACCACAATGTTATCAATAGCAGAACACGGAAAATAGCGGAAAACCAAAAACAGTTGAAGTATATATTATATACATGTAAAAAATAAGCCATATAAAAATTACAACAAGCTATATAAAAATTAAAATAAGTTAGCATCAAGAAAGGTAACATATTACTAACTCTATATTCAACACAAGTCATAGATTTAAATTTTCAAACTAGAACACTAAATAAAAACAAAGTTCAATACAAACTATTAAAAACACTAAACAAAGATAAATAAACTATTTATGCTCATTTGCCTCTTCTCCAACGTAATCATTATTCTCATTTTTAGATTAGAATACATATCCTTCAATTTCTTCTTATGAATCCTCATAATCAATACATTCTAATTCTTCAAAAAATGCATAATCTTCTACCTCAACTACAATCTCTTATCCTTTTTTGGATGAAGAAATTGCCCTTACTAAATCTTTATTTGTTTTAGAGTCAACACCAACAACACTAGGGGGTCCTGTCTTTTTTTAAATCTTTGCCTCTAAGTTCTAGGTTCTCTAACTCCCCTATAAACATTGTCTCAATTAAGATCATTTTCATCCTCAAAAACTCTTTCATTCCCAACATGCTGGTAATAATTTCTAGGAGGTCAAGGCTTAGTGAAAAAGATGAGGAGTGAAGTGAACAATACTACTCACCACAAAGAACGCACTGTCCTTTTTTTTTCCTATGTATTACTTAGGTGACTCTTCAACTATTCCATACCACACGCTGAGACTCTTTAATGACTCTTTAGTTCCATATTTAAAAAAATTAAAAACATGTCGCTTCTGCTGTGTCCGGCTCCACTGACACATTTGCCCGACTCCTTCCTGAAAAATTTTTTGCGGAAGGACCCCCTGCTGCGACGATCGCAGAAAGGGAAGCGCGATCTTCCAAGCATGAATCTTGACGCACGCTTTATACCATACTTTCATGATTTATGCGTTATCATTTTATACCATAAAACATTACCCTTATACCATAAGTGATTTTACACGCTATTGAATATCTCTTATACCATCTCAAAAGTCAAGCCAACGTTGACTTTTTTGGAACGGTCGTAACTCACAGCAGCTAACTCTAACCTCAGTTGGGTTAGAGTTTAAAACTCATATGTCATTTGAGTTTCAATCTCCCTCGCGAACAAAAATCCTGAACCCTAGCGCCGACGATTTTCTTTCGCCAACCATCTCCCGCCCCCCGCCGGTGGTGTTCGACGGCATTCGACGCCTGTGTACGCCCTTTCACGATCGCCGACGGCCTCGACGTCTGCCTGCCCTCTCACGACCTCCCACGGCATCAGATTTTCTCGTGAGTACCAATCGACCCAATCTCTCGTGTCTTTCCTTCTAGTTTGGATTGTGCTTCCGCTTGAATATGTTTTCTTCTGGGCTGAGGGTTTGAGGCCTCAACGTGTCTGCCCTCTCACAACCTCTTGGATTGTGAAACCCTAGCTTTCACAATCTCTTGTTTCTGTCTTTATCGTAAGTATATATTTGTTGTTGATTATAACATTTAAGTATAATGAATATAGCCTCCTTTATACCTTCTCTGACACTTTTTGAAAATGTCATACATTATAAATGCTCTAATTCGAAGCACAAGCATACATAAAGATCGGCATGGAGAAGGGAAAAAATAAGGTGATGACGGTTGCTAAGATGTTCGGGTGGTCATCATCAAGTGATGACAAACACATGTCATCAGAAGACAATGAACATCATATCGGCCCATCTTATGATCATACTTCATCTGATGATGAAGTTTTTGAGTATGACCCCACAAAAGTAAAACTGGTAAGAATTAACCTAATATGTGTCATCTGCTTTTTAAGAACTTGGTTATTTTTTTAAGAACTTATATACTTGTATAGGAAGTTAATGAAACAGAAGCACAAGCATATATAGAACACCGGGATTCTGAAAGTTCACATACTTCTATACTTCCGGTAATTGGTATGACATTTAAAGATGAACACGAAGCCTATGATTTTTATAATGCCTATGCTAGAAACATAGGATTTAATATTAAAAAGTACCATCTCGAACGAAGAAAGGATGGTACTTTGAAATTTCGCAAGTTATGTTGTAGCAAACAAGGGATAAAACAACCTCGGAAGGGTCATGTTCCTAAGAATCCACGCCCAGAGACCCGAACAAATTGTGAAGCTCGGGTTGAATTCAAAATTGATAAGAATGAGGTGTGGAGAATATCGAAAGTAGTACTAGAGCATAATCATCCCATGACTCATCCCATGACAAGTCCAAATAAGAAGCACATGCTGAGATCACATAGAGTAATATTACCCTACCAATGTGCTTTAATAGAAAAGATGACAGAATTAGGCATTAAGGCCCATCACGTGTTCAACTATTTTAAGTCAAGTACAAGTGATAATATTGAAGTTGGCTTTACAAGGGATGATAGTACTAACTACATTCAAAGACGTAGAAGAAGAACAATGAATGTGAAGGAAACCCGGGGTATTCTTAAATACTTAAAGGATAGACAGACAGCTGACCGTTCATTTTTCTATGCTATTGAAGCGGTTAAATCAGGAGAGATTACTCATTTTTTTTAGGCCAATGGAAAATCTATTATAGATTATCAATATTTTGGTGATGTGGTATGTTTTAACACTACTTTTCAAACAAATCAGTATGATATGCCATTTGCACCAATAGTTGGCTTAAATCATCATAAACAAACTGTGGTATTTGGAGCGGCCCTATTATTTGATGAGTCTGCAGATTCATTTATTTGGCTATTTGAGACTTTTTTGCAAGCTATGTCTGGCCTCTATCCTGTTACTATTTTTACAGATCAATCGGCAGTAATAGCTAGAGCAATACAGACGGTAATGCCAAATACGGCACATCGCTTATGCTTATGGCATATATTTAATAATGCTACCATACATTTATCCCCTGTCATTCATGGTAATAGTGCATTTAAGTCAGATCTGAAAAATTGCATATATGAACAAAGCAAAACTAGTTTTGAGAAATTATGGGCTGATATGTTAATGAAGTATAAACTTCATGAACATCAATGGGTGATAAATTTTTATAAAGTGCGGGAAAAGTGGGCAGCGTGTTATAGGACTGAGACATTTTGTGCAGACATGTCAACAACCCAGCGAAGTGAAAGTATGAACTTCCACTTCAAGAGATTTTTTAAGAAAAGATCCGCTCTTTTCGAATTTTTAGACGAGTATGACAAGGCACTAAGTTTTTTTCGGGAGAAGGAAATAAAGGCTGATTTCAAGACAAGAAACACCACACCCATTATTGTTTTCGGGAACATGTGTAGAGAGGCATCATTGGTTTATACTAGAAAAATATATAAGGAGTTCGAACAGCAATTTCAATTTAATTTAGATTGTGAACGTCAATTGATTGGCTCAGATAATTTCCAAAATAGTTACAAAATAATGGAGTCAAATCATGCCAGATATGAGATTGTCAATTACACCCCTGCCTCTGTTACGCTTAGCTGTACGTGCAAAATGTTTGAGAGCAATGATATTTTATGTATGCATGGTATAAAAGTGTTGGTAGGTAATAATATCAACTATTTACCAAAGCACTACATTTTAAAAAGGTGGACAAAATATGCTCGGGAAGGTGATGGATGCAGGACATGCCTGCCCACAATTGATTCCTTAGGCAGAGAGAGTTTGACATCTATGTATACTCGAGCGTGTCAAGATCAATATGCTATATCAACAATGAGTATGCACTCGAGAACAACACTTTAGCATATTATTACTGCAACTAAACAATTGAGAGTAAATGTAGAACAAATATTACGTAATGATCCTCAACCACTACCTGAGGCAGAGGATAACCCAGTTTGTCCTATTGAGTGCGAATCAGCTCTAAATATTACTATCAAGCCACCAGTAGTGAAGAAACTTCGAAAAGAAAAACGGAAGAAGGGTGTACTTGAGCGAAGACAGATCAATCGTCATTCTACAAGGGGAAGAAATGTTAAAGGACCTCCTATACACATACCTACATATGGTAGAGGCTCCCAGGTACACCACCAATGTTTGAATGTTATATTGTTATATTGAATGTTGTAGTTGTTATAATGATTAACTGTATTGTAGGTGTCAAATAGCTACCAAAATATTGCAGCCCCATTGTCTTATACAGCCATGATGATGGGTACTTCATCATATTATGTAAGTGTGAATATACAACAGTTTTTGAATTTATATTCAGCGTTATTGACTTTGTTGCCTTGTTTTTTAATGCAGTGCTCAGATGAACAATCACAAGTTAATCGTCCGGCACTCAGATGAACAATCACAAGTTAATCGTCCGGCACTGAAGAATGCAGCTATCATGAGTTTTTTAACATTTTTTGAATATGTATTGTAATATGATGATTCATAACATTATGGGATTGAACAGGCACGAATTATTGGTATTGTTGTAACTTGATTCATTTGTTGAATATCTGGTGTTATACAATATTGAATATGCTTTATACGAATCTGGTGTAGTTTAAACTGTTAATTATAACATGTTTTATACATTATTGAATATGTGTTATACGAATTTAGAGTGGTTTGAAGTGTTAAATATCTAGTTTGAGACAATATTGAGTATATTTTATACGAATTTGGTGTGATTTAAACTGTTGATTATAACATTATATGATTGAACAGGCACGAATTATTGGCATTGTTGTAACTTGATTCATTTGTTGTAATGAACAGACACAAATTATTATTGCATTATTCAAATCAGATCTTCAGCAGTTAAAACCAGATCTGAAAACCACAGAAAATTCGTATAAAACATATTCAATAAGGTGTAAAACCAGATCCTGAACAATGTAAATTACAGAAAATTCATATAAAACACATTCAATAAGGTGTAAAACCAGATCCTGAACAGTGTAAATTACAAAAAATTCGTATAAAACACATTCAATAAGGTGTAAAACCAGATCCTGAACAGTTTAAACCACAGAAAATTCGTATAAAACACATTTAATAAGGTATAAAACCAGATCCTGAATAGTGTAAATTACAAAAAATTCGTATAAAACACATTCAATAAGGTGTAAAACAAGATCCCGAACAGTTTAAACCACAGAAAATTCATATAAAACACATTCAATAAGGTGTAAAATCAAATCTTGAACAGTGTAAATTATAAAAAATTCGTATAAAACACATTCAATAAGGTGTAAAACCAGATCCTGAACAGTGTAAATTATAAAAAATTCGTATAAAACACATTCAATAAGGTGTAAAACCAGATCCTGAACAATGTAAATTACAAAAAATTCGTATAAAACACATTCAATAAGGTGTAAAACCAGATCCTGAACAGTTTAAATCACAGAAAATTCGTATAAAACACATTCAATATGGTATAAAACCAGATCCTGAACAGTTTAAATCACAGAAAATTCGTATAAAACATATTCAATAAGGTATATTTACATCAACAATAAGGTATAAAACATATCCAACTATTTACACCACACATTCAATAAGGTATATTTACCTCAATAGACCATCTTCATACATCACATAATTTGCCCTTAAACAGTTCGAAACTAACAAGTGCCCTCAATTTGGGCATGTCTTGTTGAGTGAAGTTAAAGGGAATATCTTTACAAACACAGTCAATGAACTTCATTACAAAAATGGCACAATCCACACTATCGGAGTCCTGTTTAGGACAAGTTTCATCCCAGGTGAATTGCCATTTTGCCAGATCTTTCTTCTTATTCCCACGACTCACAGCGAGTATATGAAACCTTAACAATTCAAGCTGTATCCATATTCAAAGCAATATAATTATCATAAACATATAAGATCTGTATATTAAAAAAAAGACAGTAATAATTTGTTAGGTTTGACTCACATATCTTTGAAGGACACCATCATTCACTTTGGTTGGGCTCAAAGAGTTGTACCCTATTACCTTTCGCTTATCAAAATCCAGGTATAACAAATACCAGTGCCACAGATAACTCTCAATTTCTCTTCAAGAACATTTCTATTAATGTTACGTCCATCAAATTCTTCTGTACAGAAGGGAGTAATTGGTCGGTCCGTCTCAACTCTAACCAACTCTCCTTGTGCTGGAAATCCAAGGATGATTGATACATCCTTCACTGAGAATTCTACAAAATTTCTATTAATATTGAACCCCCTCCTATCAGGTTCCCATATTGACTGAAGGTATTCCACCGCTACCATGTCAAGCGGTATAGATGGACCTTGCAATAAATGTCCAAATGGGGTCAACGCTAATTGTTCTTTAATCACGTTACCCCCGTCAACTTCAGAGATGAAATTATGAATCCTACTCAGTGAACATCTACTGAGTACTGGACGATGACCCCTCATCTGTATTTTCCTTTTAACGGGTTTTCTTCGTTTGTATACATATTCAGCATCATGTTCCCCAGAAGTAGAAGTAGAAGTAGAAGTAGAACTCATTTCTGTATAAATACACTATCATTTTATATGTGTAAATTGACATGAAGTATCATGTACAAATTAGCGTATAATAATAAGCAACTTTCATCAAGTGGAAACAGACTTGTAATTGTTGAATATCTGGTTTAATACAAAATTGAATATCTGGTTTGAACCGTTCCTAATAACAGGTTTTTAACATTATTAATGCTATGTTGAATATCTGGTTTTACACGAATTTAGAGTGGTTTGAAGTGTTGAATATCTGGTTTTATACAATATTGAATATGTCTTATACCAATTTGTTCGTGGTTTAAACGGTTGATTATAACATTTTTATACATTATTGAATATGTCTTGTACGAATTTAGAGTGGTTTGAAGTGTTGAATATCTGGTTTTATACAATATTGATTATGTTTTATACCAATTTGGTGTGGTTTAAACCGTTGATTATAACATTTTTATACATTATTGAATATGTCTTATACGAATTTAGAGTGGTTTGAAGTGTTGAATATCTGGTTTTATACAATATTGATTATGTTTTATACCAATTTGGTGTGGTTTAAACTGTTGATTATAACATTTTTATACATTATTGAATATGTCTTATACGAATTTAGAGTGGTTTAAAGTGTTGAATATCTGGTTTTATACAATATTGAATATGTTTTATACGAATTTGGTGTGGTTTAAACTGTTGATTATAACATGTTTTATACATTATTGAATATGTCTTATACGAATTCAATAAGGTTTGAAATGTTGAATATCTAGTTTTATACAATATTGAGTATGTTTTATACGAATTTTGTGAGCTTTGAATATCTGATTTTATACAATATTCAATATACCGTATACAAATTTTGTGTGGTTGAATACACTATTATTTGAATGTTATAATCAACAACAAATATATACTTACGAGAAAGACAGAAAAGAGATTGGGAGAGCTAGGGTTTCACGAGGAGGTTGTGAAGAGCAGACAGACGTTGAGGCCTCAAACCCTCAGCCCAGAAGTTTACCGGATTCAAGCGGAAGCACAATCCAAACTAGATACTAAACACAAGAGATTGGGGAAGGGTACTTACCAACGGAGGAGGCAGACAGACGTACTTACCGTCGGCGGTCAATGGGCGTACACAGAGGTCGAGGCTGTCAACGTTCGTGAAAGGGCGTACACAGGCGTCGAAAGCCGTCGACGGCCACCAGAGAGGGGCAGGAGATGGTTGGAGAGTGCAGGTTGCTAAAAGAACCTCGTCGGAGCTCGATTAGGGTTGCGGAGACAATTTACGAGGGAGAGTGGGACGGGAGATGGTTCCCTGAGAGGCCGTACAAAGGCATCGAAGGCCGCCTCCGCCGACCACCGGAAGGGGGCGAGAGATGGTTGGAGAAGAGGTTGGCGAAAGAACTTTGTCGGAGCTAGGGCTGCAGATTTTCGTTTGCGAGGGAGAGAGATGAATCAGCAATGAGTTTTAAACTCTAACCCAACTGAGGTTAGAGTTAGCTGCCGTGAGTTACGACCGTTCCAAAAAAGTCAACGTTGGCTTGACTTTTGAGATGGTATAAGAGATATTCAATAGCGTGTAAAATAGTTAAAAATCACTTATAGTATAAGAGTAATGTTTTATGGTATAAAACGATAACGCATAAATCATAAAAGTATGGTATCAAGCGTGCGTCAAGATTCACGCTTGGAAGATCACGCTTCGCTTCGTCGTAGAAGGGGGTCCTTCCGCAAAAAATTTTTCCTCGTTCCTTTCTCCTCCCACCACCAGCAGCGCCGCGTGTTCTTCCTCTGCTACTCCCTCCGTTTGCAATCCTGACTCGTTCCTTTCTCCTCCGCCCGTAGCGTGTTCTTCTCTACTTCTCCATCCTCTGCTTGAAGCATGTTCTTCTCTGCTTCTCCTTCCTCCACAGGCGGAGCGCTCCACTTACGTCTTCTTCTTCCGCTTCTCCTTCCTCCATTAGTGCTTGCCGCAGTATCCTTCCTTCCTCCCTGCCTTATGTCATATATCTAAAGAGTGATCTTCATCTAAAGATTCATCATCATCTAAAGATTGAAGTAGGGGAACTGAGGATATAGATTGAATAATATCCATTAGACCTGAAGATCTTGGTGTCGGAATAACCCATTTCTTATTAACAATCAAAGAATTCAACAAGGCATCCTTCTCAGGTGGGTGCTCCTGCTAGAGTCGTCGGAGACGATGCTCACATCAGATCAAGGCTCGCACTCACGTCTCTCGTTGCCGTTCATGTTCGCAGGGGAAAAGAAGAAGGAGCTCGCTGGATCTGGTCGCCGGAGCAGCAGTCGGAGAGGTAGGAGGGGAGGCTGAGAAGGAAAGATGTGCGCGGGAGGAGGAAGCTCGGCGTGGTGAAGATGGAGAGAGAAAAAAGGGGGAGATTTAGGGCCTGTTTTATTGGGGTGAAAACTGGAAAGAAGAGAAAGAAATTTAGTTTTTCACTTGTTTTATTAGAGGGGCAGATTTGAAGGGCAAGAAAAAGAGACCACCTTTCTCCCTTTTTGCATTCTCTCCAAAAAAGAGAGGAAACACTTTTCTCCCCAATCTCACTACTTTTCTTCTCATTTATTTTTTTTTCTTTCCTCTTTACTCTTTTCTCTTTTTTTTTTGCCCCCCAATAAAACAGGCAGAGAAGGAAAGGGGAGATGGGTTGGTCGGGTTCACGGCAAAAGTGGGAGCGAGATTGGGGAACCGGATCGGATGACGCCAGCCGTTTCTTCCCATCAGTTGCAGTGATCATCATCCTTTTTATTCTATCTTTTGCTTGTTTCTTTGATGGCTTCATTAGGGAACCTTTCCTCCATCATTATGTGCTTATGTAGATAGGTTTTTTGCTTGCTGCAAGGCTTCATTAGGGAAACTTTCCTCCGTCATTATGAAAGGAGAAAAAATTTCTTAAGCAGCACCGTTGCTCAGGATTGTGCTTTCCACAGCCCCCATCTCATCGCCCAATCTACTTTGAGATTTGTGCTTTGCATGAATCTCAAAAATAAGTATAATGAACATAGATCTCAAAGCAGATCAGACAGTGAGATGGGGGCTGTGTACAAGATTTCCTACTGCTTAGGAAATTTTTGAAAGGATGATGCCAAAGGTCTGATAATCAAAATATAATGAAGTAGGTAGTATTTTGGCTATGCTAGTGTTTTTTTTTCTTTTTCTTAACTTTGATAGTATACACTCCATTTGCAATCCTTTTCATCCATGTACATTATAAAAACTAAATATAAGAATGAATACTATATAAGTATATATATCCTTGTAAAAGATTATTGTTATACTAAAAAAACTTAAAGCATCTATTTGCTTGATTTGTATACTTAACTTTTTAAACATAGGGTGTAAAGAATTATTCATAAAATTTTTAAATTTGAATTTTCAGCTAAGAAAATAGTAGTTCATCCCAAAAAATCAATTTAGCTAATTTTTTTTATGTGTTTCAGTTGAATTAATGAAAATTTCTAATGAAGAAGAGAAAAGGGATGATAGTAGCTTGAGCAGAACAAATTTTAGTTTTAATGACTTGTAATTAGATAAACGAAATGACAAATTCTACTGCTTCATCTGTAAGACACAATCTGTTTCCTTTTTTTCTTCTAGCTTTCCTTCATTGTTGATTACTTCCCAACAACATCCCCCTCTAATGATCATTAGTGCATTATCTTTCTACGCTAGAGGTCCTAGACTTAGAAGTTTATTCTTTACTAGCTTGCTACTTTGTTTACATATTAAGTTTAATATTTATTTTAAAATTATTTTTTTATATTGGTCGGACTATTGATGCTACTAAGGGACCATACTTTGTCTATTCACTAATCTATACTTGGACTAGTACATATCGGCTTTACCACTCGATATGGATTGATTTTTCAATCCTTGTTATAAGCTAATTAGCCCATCAAAAAAGTGGACGTAGAATAACTATGTGTGAAAATAGAAGAATAAGTATATAATAGCTGAAAAATGTGTAGATATAGGGCTTTGACTTCACGACTGCTGGCTTTAGAGCCTATGTTATGCGTTTGATTTTATGACCAGTCAACCAAAAGACTCAAGGTGTTAAGAAAGGACTAAATCATATACATATGATCTCATAAGGCAAATCTATAATTTAACAATATGAATGGATGACATGCATTGAACATGAACTTCTTTGCACCACTGAAACTTAGTTACATTATGTGCTACTTTTTTGTTCCAATGCACTAAGCCATACAAATTGCTTGCTCAATTTATTGAAATAATACAAATATATGTCATTTGCAGCTTTTGTGTTCAAGTCAGAAGGGCATTTGGCAATTTATGGCTTGGCATGGTATTGTGTTAACAAGAGCGCAAGTAATTGGGAGTGGAAATTTGATTTTTGGATACTGTGGCTGATACATACTATTTGTATTTGGCGCAACATCTAATGGTGGCAAATGGGCTATGCTAGGTTAGCCCAGGAATAGACGCAACATCTAATGGTGGCAACTAAAACTGGCAAGAAAGATAAATAACAAATGCTGATCATGGGAAGCTTTGGATAAAAATAATTGATTTGTAAAGAAAAAAAATGTGTACTTGGCTAAATTTAGAAGGAAAATTAACAGCAAGATAAAGAAATAAGGAGACGAGGCAATGTAACTGTGGAGTCAAAATCGTTACATTAGAAATGTAATGTGACCATTTCAAATCCACCTTAAATTAATAAGGTTTCTTTTTTGTTTAATGGGTTCTGGCTTCCAATGAACGCTAGCATTCATTGTTAATTACCCCTAAGAGTAGGGAACCTCTGATTAAGAGATCTATAATACGCAACGAGATAAGAGAAAGAAGTTGGACAATATCATTTACAAACGTAACGAAATATAAAATTTGACATAATATTTAAACGGTGAGAAAATGGGCTTCTTTCATCAATTTGAGTATCCTGTGCCCATCGGACATTCGACTTTGAAGCACCTTATTGAGTGATATCCGGTCTAGGCAACCCGACATTATATTGAGGAGCTATGCCTCGATGGTAAACATCGACGTACGCACCTCCCAAACAATATCCCACCGTAATTGCGTTCAGACGTATTGGATATTTGGTTTGGGGGATCATCCAGCCCTGCAGCGTATTGGATAGTTTGATTTGGAAATTTATCCGGCCTCGTGGCGTGATGGATAATTTGATTCGGAAATCATCCGGCCTTGCGGCGTAGTGGATAATTTAATTTGGAATTTATCCGGCCTTACGGCGTAGTGGATAATTGGATTTGGAATTTATCCGGCCTCGCGGCGTGGTGGATAATTTGGATTTGGGAATTATCCGGCCTTGCAGCGTAGTGGATAATTTGATTTGGAATTTATCCGGCCTCGCGGCGTGGTGGATAATTTGGATTTGGGAATTACCCGGCCTTGATGAATACGATGCTGTATTGAGGAGTTACGCCTCGGCGTCGAACGTCGATGTACACATCTTCCAAACAATATTTCATCGTGTCATTCCAAGGCTTACTTGCTTAAACCCACTATTCGTTACGTATTATCATGAACTTCCTATCATATCCTTCAGGCTAGGATTCAAAAGGGAATTTGATTATGCCATGTTGCTTCATTTTGACTTCACAATCCCCAGTTTATGGGTAAGATTTTCCCCTTTTCTTTCAATCCAGTACCGCACGTTAATACTTAACGGCTTGTTTACGATCTTGTTATTCGACCTCATTTTAGCTTGTTATTAAACTGGAATCAGTGGGGTGGAATTAGCAGCGTCGTGTGCACTTCTAAACCTGAGACTCTTGGTCCAAGGGTAAAGTTGACTGCCCCGAGAATGCAGGCACATTCCTTTAGTCGCTTCGCTGGCTGGGCAAATCTCGAGTGATTCGTCAGGGTGACGGCTGGCCCCAATTCATCCAAACAAGACAACCTTGGGTGAGAGGTCCCCGATGTGCTTACCGACGATGATCCCTGACGGAGGCAGGGAGCTCGCTTATCTCCGACGGCGGCGGCAATGCTGGCCTAGGGTTTTAGGTGGCGACCATCTAGGGCGCGGTATAAACGGTCGGGCATGGGAAAGGGAAGCGATCGACAGGCCTTGTTGGGGCGGCTGCAGCTTCACATCGGCTCCGAACTCTAGGAGGGGCCGAAGGTCGAAGCCGCTGATCCATGGTGAGGAGCTTGCCAACATCTTGACACAGCAGCGGTGACTGAACGCAGAGAGAGCCCTCCTTTCGGATCACGGGCCAGAATCTCTCTCATGCTTCCTTAGCTAGTCCAAGCCGCAATTTTGGGAGGCTTTCCTCTGTGAAAGCTCCTTCCGCGATCTTTTCTTCATTAATGGCCCGCTGGTGGATGGCGGATCTATTGAGCAGGGGAATGCGGGAGCTGATGTTGGCATCCAGAGATCGTTCTCTCGCTTTTCAGGAGCGCCGGGGAGATGGCATTGCGGCAAATTGTGCTCATTCCAAATTCTAGCCCATCAGCCGCGTGGGCTTGGGCCGCATTCGTCCCGAACGGTATACTTTCTATTTATTTCATCCTTTTGTTATTTGTTTCATCATTGTTATTTTTAAATGGCTCTATTTTACCTTGGTTTTCATAAAGATCTTCGAGTTCAAGTTCAAGTGCCTTTTTGAAACTTCCGGCGCACTGCGGCAATTAGCACTGTGGCGATCAGCGGCTGCTATAGGTGATAAGAAAAGTTCTATCCATACGACCTTGTTCTTCCTCCATCACCATTATTCTTTTTACTATTTTCTTCTTACGGCAGCTTGGTGAAGCTATGTTTTGTTACTTTCTTGCAGTAAGAATCTTCTTTGGAGAGCTAGTGCGATAGCGGGCCTCTTTTCGGTAGATCCCCCAGCGGGAGATTCCTGTCCCCTATGTTGTAAGGGTTCTTCGAGAGCGGAACTGAGGAGAAGAACTACAGGAAACTCAACAGGTACTTCTTGCTATTTCTACTTTTCTGTGACAGACTTTGTCTCCTTCTTCCTCTCTTTTCTTTCATTCACCCATCATTTCTTGCATGATTTTGGTAGTTCCTTTGCGTTTCCGTTCCTCTCTCTTCCTGTTCCCATCGATCTTCTCACGTTCTTACTATCATACCTTCTCTTCCCCCTTTTTTTTTACCTCTTCTTGCAGTTTCTCAGTGTTCCTCCCCGCAACGTCTTCTTCCGTGTTTTTTTGCCTTCGTCCGTGTCCTCTTTTCTTTTCTTTTCTTTTTTTTACCTCTCGCGCTCTCTTTTGTTCAACCTCTCGGAGTCGGCTTTCCAGCCCGTTGTTGCTACCTCTCAGAGTTTTTTTTTTTTTTTTTTTTTTTTTGCATGAACCCTCAGCTTTCCAGCCCCTTCCCTAATCTACCTCTCAGTCTTTTTATTTTCGGCCTCTTCTCTCCACCCCCCTCCTATCACTACCTCTCGGATACAATACCAGAGTGCTTGAAGCATCAGTGAGGTTCTTAAGAGAAAAATAGGTATAATACGTAGTGCATGTGTGTGTTCATCGTGAGCCAGGATGCTTAGTGCATCCATGAAGCCTACGTAAATGAAAGAGGGAGAGAACTTCCTTTCATTACCTAAGCAGCACTTTGGTGTTTCTCCTTTCTCCTCCTTGTTGTCCTCGTCGCCCCCCTCCTTTTTTGCTTCCTTCTCCCCTTTTATAAACCTTCCAGCCTCTCATCCGAAGATCCCTTCAACAGCTGTCTTCTTTGTTTTATTCGCGCTTTGCTGTTTTGTTTTTTATATCAGATTGGCCCGACTACCTTTTCATCTTCCTTCCTTGTCGGCCTTACTCTCTTCCCTTGTCAGGTTGTGTTGTTTCTTTTTTTTATCCTTTTTGGTTGCTGGCTGTTGCGATTTTATTATTTTTTTTTCTCTTTTTTTATTTTCTGGATGCATGCAGGTGGTGCCAGGCCCTGTCCCTCTTTGCTTTTTTTTGCAATTGTTGTCGTTTGGCTGTTATTGACCTAGTCAAAATAAATGTTGACTTCATCTAAACAATTAAGTGAGATCTCCTTTTCTCTTTTAGAATGGAGAGGCTGCATGATGGCTGAACTAAATGATATTAATGGCCAGACTGAATGCTGCTAGCGATTTACTCATTTCTCCTTATGTGTTTCCCTCTCGACCATGATTGCTTCCTTGTTTGTTAGCTGTTAATCCGTTACCAGCTGCCACCATACTTTTGAAGTGTTCTCTCTTTTTAATTTCGTTGGCGGTCAGACTTCCTTTCACCGGTGATTATGGCCAACCGTCCTCTCTTAGTTTACAGCTTGATCGTCTAAGTGACGAATTAGTTTGCAGCCTCATCTGTTTTTTTTCATTTTCCAGAGGAGTCCGCTCATTCGAGAATTTCTTCCCTTTACAGACTTACAGCCTTTTAAGGAATTAATTTAAAGTATAATGGTCCCTTCATTTCTCTTCCTGCTACCGTTAGAATTTTCCTTCACATACTTGGCGTAGTCAACTGCACCTTCTCCCTTATGAGAATGATCATAGGATGTTAGAGTTAATTGATCACTTCGTTGGAGAACAATTTGAGGACGACATTAATATGGCAAACGAGGCCTCAATAGGTTTATAGGCCGTTTCCATCTCAGATTCTGTTCAATTGATCATGTTACTACACGGCTGATTTTTTTCTCTTTTTTTACATTAATCGTCGCTGCAGCATTTGATCTCTGTTGTAGAGTATCGCTTATATACTTGATTGGACTAGTTTTGACATGACGTACACTTGCGATAATAAGTAAACATTGTTCCCCTTTGTGATATACTTCTTTCTTTTGACGGCGTAGGGATAATTTATCTCTTCAATCTAAATACTTTGGTTGGAGCGCTATTAATCTACATCTGAATTTCTGAAAACTCTGCAGCTGTATTGATAGATTGTATTGCTTAATCTATGATTTCAATCACCACAAACTATTGCCAGAATTTAGAATTGATGCAGCAAACAAATAATTCTTGTCTGGCTATTTTGGTATCAGATTACATCAAAATTGGATGTTACTGTTTTACTTTTATAAGCACAGCAAGCTTTGAACAGCTCATTTACAGATGCAGTCTACTCTCTGTTTCGTTTGCATTGGGTCTACTTTCGGCAATACCCTTTTTATTTCCGGGCGGAATAATAGGTCCAACAAATTGCCCCTCCCAACGGGTTTGTATAAGCGAAAAGCGTATACAAGACCGTTGGGAAGACAGAACATTCACGTATTTTCTTACTATTCTCATTGTTGCTCCAGGTGCTGACTCAGCATTCCGGCTTTTCTGTCTTTATCTTTTGTATTAATCATGGGTTTCCTGTGGTCCCGCCGCGCCTCTATGCCGTTGGACGAACCTAATGATGAGACAATTATGGAGTATATTAAGAAGTGTGATTCCCTCGGCCACTTCCGGGGGATATGGCATGAGTGGCGCGATGTGATGTTGGAGGGTAGGGACGTATTCCATAACAAGATTCCCCGTCATTTGTCCATGCCTCCGTTGTCATCAGAGCGTAAGACTCACCCCCCTTTTGAGAGTGGAAACTGGATGCCTTTAGAGCGTAATGTCATCGGAATGATGAGCAGGTCTCGCATTTTTGATCAGGGCCCAGACCTGTGCCTGTGTCTTGAGCCCAACACTAGAACATCTAACCAGGAATCAAATTTCCTTTTAGGCTTGGAGATGGCCTCTAAACGTGTACCGAGATGGGCCTCGCAGTTTAATATTTGTGGTAGTGTCACGCACCATCCTGGCTATACGGAGTGGGCACGGTATATCTTGCGTAGTGAGAGGAAGATTCTTAAAAAAGCCGGGATCCATGAGGCCATCATAGTATCACTATTCAATTACGAGTATAATGTCACTTTACTGAAGGGCATCTTAGAACATTGGAGTCCGGCCACAAACACATGTTATCTTTCCGAAGAGGAGATTGTTCCGAGCCTCTGGGACATGCGATATGTCTGCGGGCTTCCCATATTAGGTGCCCGATATGATGAGCATGTGCCAGATGAAAAGACACTCTTTGGTGAGGCTGCACACGGCGAGTTTCGATGTTCTCCCTCTCTCAAGGCTGTGTTCCACCACTTCTATGAGCTGCTTCATCGGTATTCTGGGGCTGTCTCCATTACTCAGTGGATCTTACATTTTGTCGACTTAGGCACCGCATACGAGACCGGCTTCCCCTCGCCGCGTGATCCCTTTGGTGTCGGTTCCGAAAACACTCTAGTGCAGGATTATGATACACCCCTTCGGCCTCCTATCGCGGCAAAGGAGATGGATCGAGTTACATTTCTCACGGCGTTTTTAGCCTGTTGGCTATGCTATTTTGCCATCCCCTACAAGTACCCGAATCGCATTAGACCGGAGGTTTTTATTATGGCCGATAGACTGGCGCGGGGAGTTCGTCTCTCCTTGGCCCCGGCGGCGTTGTCGAACTTATTTCGGTCTTTGAGAGAGGCGTGTACCGCTGACTTCCCGGGTTCAAAGG